>CAJNSZ010000019.1:71424-194284 GCA_905329745.1 Rotaria sp. Silwood2 | reverse complement strand
CTTTGTTCTTGTCTCATATATGAAATAAGCTGTCTCATGTAAATTGTAGAGCTTTTCACGCTGCATCTTGTGGTATATTTTGTTTTTTATTACAACGTATTAAGTGATTCAAAATTGAAATACAAAATGTAACCATATAATTTGTCTCATCCATAAGTTAAGTTTTCAACAAAAATAGTTTCTATCGACATTTTATTATTATAGTACCAGATGAATAGGGATGAAATAGTACATAAAAATAGAGTTTTGTTTTCTCTATCATTTCATAAAAATAGAAAATTTCCTAAAGCCTTCTATACGACAATAAGGTACCTCCGCCACTACTTTTGGGTACCCCTAAGTAAATCGTCGAGTATCATAGAGACAATCTCTTAGAGATATGGGAGTCGATTTACTATAACATTCTTCGTTTTGATTCAGCGGCACAGTTTGTAGATCGCTTATTATGGTAGGAGACACTTCAAAATAGTCAAAATGTTGATTATGCATTACTTAGATAAGCACATGTCGTACATACTATATGACGCGAAGTGTATTCATTAGGATAACAATAAAACAAATTCAAGAGACTATTAGTCAATCTTCCTACATTAACTACAGAGTCGTATTGAATATATATGTTAGATTAAGTAGTCTTATTCTAGTAGTAATAGAAAATGGGCAAAATTCGAGGAAACGATAAATTTCTATTGTTTCCGCAAATTCTTTCTAGAGGAAGTAACTACTACTACTTTATATACTGCTGGCACACCGCTTATAATTGATGTTCTCGTTCCATATATTTTTTTTCTGCGGTTGAAACAATAATCTAGACATAATGCTTAAAATAAAACTTATTATCTCAACGTTTGATTGGATCCATACAATTCTTATTCTACTTTTACTTTGCATCTGTATGCTGTTTTTGATTTTTTTCTTTCTCCTATCCAAAAAAATAGATCTATCTAGAAGTTGATTATCATTAGCCATAGATGATTCAAACGATACAAATAAGAAAGTATTTTTGCTTATCTTTTACTAAAGACAATAAATGAAATTAAACATTAATTATTAGCTTTTCTTCCTGAGATAAACAACTTCTATTATGTGTATTGATAACAAAAAAAAAATACCATTAGCAAAGTTATTTTCAAATTCATACCGGCATTGTTCATGTCTATTATTGTTGTATGTAGATTACAGAGAAAAAATGTCATCTGATCTCTCTATTTTCACTGTTTTTTTTAATAAATTTTCAATATTTGAAATGATCATATCTTTTTTTGTATTCTATATCATATTAATATTAGTTTTTCTTTTATTTATGTCTATATAGTTTTTTTCCTTTTATTAGATGATAATAAGAAAAAAGGTGAAATTGAAATCATTTATTATTTTTATTTTGTCTGTTTATTAACGTCGACGACCAACAATTCCATGAGCATATAATGCTTTTTGAAGTTCAAGTGGAATTTTACGTTTCTTAAATGGCATTGAAGGATTTATACTACGCCGTAAACCAAAATTAGACTTTGGCGAAATATAATCCGGACGATATATTATAGACCAAAGAGCAGATGATGGTATTTTATCATCCATGGATTCATAATATAAATTATCTCGTTTGAATAAAATTTTTGGTTTATCATTATCGAATACAAATGATTGAGGTACGTAGTCATTTCTGCGATAGATATTATTAGCCGAAATTTTATGATTATTGGCAAAAATTATAAATGAAATGAATAAAATAAAAACATGTAAATTACCATTCGAGATCATGAGGAACTATAATTAGAAAAAACAAAAAAAGATATAATAATAATAAAATTTCTATAAGATTTCTGAAACAAAAAATCATTCGAAATTGCTATTGTGTAAAGTATGATCAAATTTGAAAAACATCTCATTATATAAACTGTCGATCATTCTGAAGAAGTTTACTTGTTAATAAATATTACCTGAGATAAATGAAGATTGATGTGTTTGTCAAATGCGGAAAAAAAGATTAATGACTCTAGAAATATATGAGATCAAAGAGAATATAAACAAGCTATAATCATTCAAATGGTCATGTTTTTTTTTTTCATATAAAATTTATGATCTTCCCACCAATAATTTTCCGCCTTCAACATAACATTGCATCTAATATTTGCATTTCATTTTCTTTGTTAGGTATATTATGTTTTGCGTTACCTTTCATATTATCAAATCATTTCAAGAACAAGAAAGAAAAGGAATTATTCCATGCAAACAAGAAGAAAATAGAAGTGTCCCCTTTTATCTGCTCAAGTAATTCTCTCTTCAATTGAAACATCGGAAATAAGTTTTCTACTCTATCTAACATATATATAAATATTATATTATAAATATACATACCACTGAAGTCATAGCGGTAAAAAGAAAGTTCAAATTCTGTTCTTAGTCTTTGAATATGTATTTAAAAATTAAATTTCCTTTCAATATAAAGTTTTACATCGAATAAAATAAAGAAAAATAATCTAAAAGTTATAATTACATTACTATCTATTATAGAATACACTCTATGTGTGGATGAGAGCGGTGCATATTTTCTAGAAATGCTCGATATTTTATTCATTTTATGAATAGTAACTTTTCTTTTTATTTTTTTTTCTTCTTATAGTGTGCTTGAGTGTTATTCCTTTGTTTTCTATTTCATTAAAAGAAACATGTTTCACATAAGAAATGAATGAATACAATACATTGATAGTTCACAAGTTATAGATATTGTCTCACTTATCTCTAGAGATGAACGATGTCAATAATCGAGCTGACATTATGATGATAGAACAATAGTTTCATTCCTTTCTTTCTTTTTTACAGATTGATCGATAATGAGACAAGTTTTTTACATATACATCTTGACAATCTATAGTCTAAGTGATTGGAAATAAGAAACATAAATTATAAAAACATTTATTGAAAAATATACTTAACTTACATAAATATTTATCAAGGTCGAAAAAACATAAACATATATTTATTAAGTATTATAAATTAGTTAAATTAATATTTTATTC
This sequence comes from Rotaria sp. Silwood2, assembly GCA_905329745.1. Taxonomy (NCBI): domain Eukaryota; kingdom Metazoa; phylum Rotifera; class Eurotatoria; order Philodinida; family Philodinidae; genus Rotaria; species Rotaria sp. Silwood2. The sequence goes on along the minus strand of CAJNSZ010000019.1, from coordinate 191,264 downwards.
GATTAGAACATAAGGAAATAATGTGTAGGCATAATTTTATCATCACAATAAAACAGCTTGACAATAAAAAACAAATCAGGGAATAAATCTTACCATATATGATCATTTCAAATGTACTAAAAAAAGCTTTTTGATACATTATCATTAATAATTAGTCTAATATGAGATATTTAAAATAAATTTTCTCATAATATTTTGTAATTATTATATTTGAGAGAAGTTTGCATGTTACTTGCTCGATGAAGACTTATTAAAAAAAAGAATCTATACTATTGATCAATTTGAACTAGCAAATATCCGCTCATGTCAAGAAAATTTCCTTTTTTTATGCATGCAAGCACGTCTTTTTCTATTCATTATATATACACATGGTATATAAATTTTATTTCCACCTACACCTATTTCACCCAAAATAAATGTTTTCTTTCCTATATGTATACAAATATATATTTTCACATTAGAAAATTGATCGTAATAATAGACTTTTATAAGGTGCCGGAAGTGTATAATTAAAGCACAAGTTTTTTTTCCTTTTATTTTTTATATGGTTAGATAGAGCGTGACGAGCTAATCAAAAATATGTAGGTTTTTAACTTTTAGAAATGAGTTTTTTCATTTCCTTTAAATTTCCACATTATTTGTTTTAAGTTTAGCGTGAAAAACTAAATCTAAAAAAAAATAGTTTGAAAACTTAAAGAAAATAAAAAGCTTGAAAGTTTATCGATGTTTGAATTATTGACCTATTTTTTTGTCAAACAAAAGTTGTTTATCTGAATATACTGAAAATTTTTCTCTCGTAAAAAATCATTCCAAAAAATTGAAATTAATTTTAATACAATGGTAAGATGAAATCATGAAAGATATATTTTTTTTTTGGCATATAGTTTCGTTCATATGTTATTAATAAATTTAATAAAAACTTTTTGTTCTCTAAGTATTTGAATTTTCCTTCAAGTGATTATAAACGTTTGATGTAAAAATAACTGCGTCTAATGTAGGAAAAGTTTTTAAGCAAAAAATAATTGCTTATTTCAATTTTACTTTAAGGTATAGTGGTTTTTCTGTGCGTTATTTCTTGTCTCTGAATGTTTCTCATTATGTACTATGTCAAAAATAGATTGATCGATTGATTTCAAGATTGATTATTTTATATATAAATCATATGAAATAAAATTCCATGAGAACAAACTCTTTGAAAAAAAAACAGACAACATTCTGTAAATCATTAAAAATATATGAAGACTACTGTTATACAAAACCAACAGAAACTATTACAAAATAAATCATTTACTTTTTTGAAAAATAAATATAAATTAAAGATAAAAGAAAGTTTTTTTTTTTTCCATGAGTGACAAGCAAACGAATACTCAATATAATCATAGCATATGTTAATTAGAAGTTTATAACATGAAATATTGTCATCAATTGCAAATACAATATATAGAATAAGGAAATTAAAAAAACAGCAATACGCTAATTCTTTTGTTTTTCAATTCTTGGAATTGCCATTTTCAGAATTTTACCAATTAGATATATATATATATCTGGATGATGTGCTAAACGAGAAACATTGACAAAAGTTGCTGCTATTAAATAAAATGTGTTTTAAAATTTTTATACGATTTAATTGAAAAAGAGAATGCACGAAATAAAATGGAAACTGAAGTTGCCATAGAGAGATCATAAAATAATAAAAGAATTATACATAGATAAGTAAACAAGTAAAGTTCGCCGTTGTGACTCACTTTATCCTCAACTGAATGTTCACCTGTTTCTGTATAGTATATTAATGCCAAAATATATGCAATGCGGTTGGTATAACTGCGAGTGCAAGTATGGCTATTGATGGGCGAGCCCATGTAGTTCTTCTCTTCACATATTGAACCAATCACCCTCATATCTACACAATTAAATTCATATATTGTAACACACATATCATACCCAATAAAGTTTGAGGAAAATGATTTTGACATTGATAATATCGCTGTTTTCTTGTATGCATAATTGATCTGTTGTTTGTCTGTCAATTGCTCACCAACAAATACTGATCGCTAAGATTCAAACTAACAAATTATCTAAAACAGAAGTCGAAAATAATGTATTCTGAATTTAAAATGTACACCATTAAATTATAAAATCGTTATAATACCTTTATTTTGTTAAACTATTTTTCACGCATGATCACCAGATTAACGATAAAGTTTTGGTATTTTTCAACGTTCCTTCGTACCTTCCCGTTAGACAGAAAAATAAGCGAACGACTGCACATTACGATCACGTTACGCCAAACTTCATCAAAACTGAATTACCGAACGCTTTTCTTTCATGAAACGCAATAAAAAAAAAACAGATCGTATAGGATAGCTCAAAAATAAAATTTTTTATTATACTGACTTTTTTCATCATACAATAGCTTAACATGCATAGCAAACATGATGACTTACAGAATATTGGGATAAAGAAAATAAAAACGTTGGCAACCAGAAAAGATCAAACATGGTTGTCAGAACTGCAAAGAACAAGGCTCAATCATTTAACATATCTGACTAATACAAATATTTGTCCTCTCTATCTGACATACTCGAGATTCAAGTTACAAACTTTTCAATTTGTTAGCCTCTTCAAATACGGTGAAAGATTGACTTGCAAGATCACGAGAAAAAATATGACCGTGCATATCGTTGTTATCAATAGTTGGTTCAAGCCAAGTCCAGTCAAAATTTCTACTGTCCTGCCACAATCACCAGTAGAAGAGACTTGATTATATACAGTAAAAAAAAATGTTCGAACGATCCCAAAAGACCTGTCAACTACTCAACATTATACACAATTACGATTGATCCACACACTAGTATGTTATCAAATACTGTACTTGATGCTTTCGTCTATGCTTTGAAATAATATCATGATTTGTTTCTTTCACCTGATGATATGTGAATGGTTGTGTGTTTAGCATTTGCTGCATATGTTCATAAAAATACTGAAAAACTTCGAGTACTTTTTGTCGAACATTTACGAAAGATAGAATTCATTGTGAGAGATTCTAATGGAAAACAAGAATGGGATGAATTCTTCGATTTAATGAAAATGAAAAACTCAAAGAAGAAATTGACCAAGTGATGACAGCTAATTTTTCCACTACAGATAAAGTTGAATCGATTCTATCGACTTCTTTCATTATGTATATATTCAAACCACATTTTGAACAAAACTACTCAACTCCTCCCTACACAGTTTAAGCGCATCATGGATACTGCTATATGGTGAGTTTCTGTTAAGCAGCAGGTACCATAAAGTACGTACAATAAATGAATATCGTTAATATGGACCATATAAGTAAAATTTATGTTTTAAATTGAGGATCTAGTTATATTCATTAGTTGTTATGTAGTTATAAATTGTTATGTATTTACTATATATTACAGGACTTTTAGTAATACAATTGGGTGCGCAAAGATGCGCGTTCAAACTCTTGTTGAGATATAGTGTCTCAAATATAACCTTCTGTCAAAATTTGTTGGCAATTTTTATACAGCAATTACTCATGTTGCATTACCTTTTTATGATGTCGAACTTTTTATTTTTGATGTACGGATTGCATTAATAAAATTCTCATGTCATGTCTTTACTCAGTAATAAATTTGATGGCAAATATGGCAATATAAAAAGATTTTTATAATTTTCACGTTTGTAAAAAGCACACTAAATTGCACGGCCTTTCTAACTTTCGTTCGAGACAGATAAACTTATTGGGGAAGCTAACAAAGATTGCAAAACACATTCTATGAATATCAAGAAATTTAGATTTTAAACAGAACTTCAAAAAATGTGAAAAACTCGGCAAATCATTTTAATATGTTTCAGCACATATTGTAGAACGATTTTAAACTTTGCATAACATTTATAAAAATTTTCTACAACACACCAGAGTATCATTGTTGAATCTCACGAAATACTATAAACTGACCAAAAGTATTTTTGTCATTTCGCTTTTCTGTGACAAAATTCATAGCATTAGTGAATTCATTTATATGTCACAACTAGACTTCCATCAAATCTGAACATTTGAATTTCGTGAATTTACTCAAATATTTGTTGACTCGAGTTTGGGCACATTTTTCTATCGTCATCTGTACTTTTTCAAAATATTATCTGATGCGTAAAAAAAAGTAGATCGATTATAAACGATCAGCATTATTGACAACAAAATACGGCTGTGAAATCAATCCTCATTAGAGATTATATGGCTTTCTAAAAATTTTAGATTGACATGTAAAAATTTACTATCATAAGGACTTTTCCAAGTAATTAACTACTAAAACACATAGTGTTTCTAAAGATATTTGACACATACATATATATTCATGTTTCAGTATCATCAGACAGTAGACCTTTCGTTAAAAGCCATAAGATTTTACATTTAGGTGATTCGCACGTTACGATGAATATCGAATGAAAACTATAAAATGAGATACTAGTTTGCTAACTCCTCATATTTTGTCGGCACGAGTTCAAAAGTTGAAAATAATTTATTCATGATAACCTACTTCATGCCATAGATGAATAATTAGTCCAGGGCAGATTTATATAATACATAGTTAATAGCTGTATCGTTTTTGCTAAAAAACGTTATAATTGAGCAACTACTTTTTATTATGCTAATTGGCAGTTTTCAAAAGTGCAAAACTTCATTTTATAGGAATCTCTTGAATAAAGAAGGCTGAGTAAGCGCAGATAATTAATATGAAGTGCCAACTATATCGACACAAAATATCAAGTTGATAGCTGTAATCATTGAAAGAGTTGTTCCTGACTTTTTGTTTCTTCCCAAAGTGCCCCAAATCTGTTAGACTTGAGTCAGAACTTTCCAATCGGTCTCTTGAGTCATCTACCCGTCCTCTCTCGCAATTATGGCGACCTTGGAACATCTCTGGGCTCAGCAGAAGTTTTTTTTGTTATCCTCAAATAACTTCTCGTATATCAACATGACGTAAATCGAGAAATTTCAAGCAAAAAGCCACATATAAATAAACACATTAAAGGCTTCAATCTCTGCACTGTTTTAAATTCTTATTTCAAATAACGATGAGTCTACTAGTGCCAATTGTGGGTGAGGCTCAGGCTATACGTTCCGTCGTCTAGGAATTCATTATCGAAACAGATTTATTGCGATGTTCGACTTCTGTAGGCACCCTTAACGATTAGTAATCGCTTCGTAACAAAACAGAACAATTAAAATCATATAGTAATGACATAGTTGATGATTATGTTAATGGTGTATTGCCTATTTCTGATGAATTTATCAATACATAGCAAGACAATGTCCATAGACGGTTCTGGAACAAAGTGTATGACATCAAACTAGGTTAAAATATTAGACATTGCCAAATGGAACTAGGAGAGCGTATCACCGGTTGGCTATTGCAATTGTTCGGCGTTGAAAAGAATGGTGATAGTGATCCGAGGTATATGTCTTTCAATACCATTCATGTACCAATCAAAACTGATAGACTTCAAAATAGAAGAAATAACACAATGTTACATGGTCGGTGAATTTCAAGGAACAAACTCTAACAAAAAAACGAATAAATCGTTACGAAAATCCGACAGATTCTGACTATTTTCTAATAAGAATCATGTTTTGTATTTTTTTCGCTTCTATTAATTGTCTTAATATATATTCGACAGCTTGTATTAAACCTGATAAAACCGAATAATCTATGCAATCCTTACGATGGTGCTTCGATTCAGCACTCTAACGCTAGATGCCTCAGCTGATTTCTTGATCGAGAGTGTAGTGCGATGTGTATGTGGGTATGGGTGTGTCAACAAAGATGAAAATAATATTGAAACCCACATTCACAACCCATACCCACATCCTATTTAACAGTAGGAAAAATATCGAAATAGGTAGCATGTTTGTTAGAATGCCGTATCATGCTTTGCAATAATAGTAAAGGTCCTAATTTTATAACTAATGTTGCAAGTAGTCAAACAAGCATTTATTTTCAAAGTGGTCAAGAATTAATTACTGAAATGATTCTTTATAATACCAAAGCAGCATATAGTATATTTGACGTTTCTTTGACTTTCACAACTGTCGATTTTCTGATTGACTCGACTCTTACGAATATAAATTCTGAAGTAAAAATAGTAATCGTTGACTAGGTAACAACACAATAAATGAGTGAAAGAGTATGAAGAAAAATAACTCGTTCATTGCTCATACTTGCATCAAGCTGCTTTTACCATTCTGTGACTCGATAAAAAAAATAAGTTGCATGCACTTTTCTTCTCTTCGAACGCTTAAGAAAATTTGCCTTGTATAAATGGAACCAAGACGTGTGCGTTGACGGAGAAACACTGCAAACATTCAATCGAAGGACATGCATCAGAAACAGGAGAGAGAGAGAAAAAAAAAAACAAGTATTGTGTTGACTTTTTTTCTCTTTTTTTGACAAAGTTTGTTAAAAGTGTCACATGGTTACGTATTGCTTCGGCCTTATCGACATTTCTTGTTATTGTAGCTGATTCCGTGAGTTGCCGTCTCTTTTTTGTTTATTTTATTTCCGATGTGTCCTGCTTGCTTTTGTACCAACAGTCAAAATTTTTCATGAAGATAATTTTCTTTTACAACCAAGATTGTTAGATTTAAATACTAATCATTCAGTTAGTTCAACTGAAATGCATTGCAGTCCTATTTGGGTAGTGTACATGCAAATTTTGCATACATTCTTTTAAAATTTATTTCGAAAGCTTCATTTGAATTCTATAGAACTTTATTCATTCTAACAAAACTTATCTGGAATCGATTTCTGTTAAAAAATGTCTTTCAAAATTGAGAAAATGAATTTGAACAACTGTTGACCTTCAATATTCATATTCGAATCTTCTTATTTCTAGATTTGTATTTAACTATCAATTGAGAAACATTAAAATCAATGGCCAACTCTGATAGTGAAATGGGCATAATGCTAAAAACATACGAAGATAGAGTCGTCCATGGTTCAACAATAACTTTTAATTCAATTAACTATACAGTATCTTCTAAAGGATTCGTATTGTGTTTGAAGCCGAAAAAAAAACAAATTCTCTATAATCTCGCTGGAATTTTCAAACCTGGTATGAACGCAATTCTTGGACCGACTGGCAGTGGTAAATCATCCGTACTAGATATATTAGCTGGTCGAAAAGATCGTCGAGGTTTAACAGGAGAAGTACTCATAGACGGAGAACCTCAAATGCACGATTTTAAATATCATGCCGGTTATGTCGTTCAAGATGATATGGTGAGCGGAACATTGACTGTTCGTGAGAATTTAGCTTTTTCAGCTAATGTACGTTTACCGCGGAATATCTCTTCTAAAGAAAAAATTGCTATTGTCAATCGAGTCATCAGACAATTAGGATTAGAAAAGTGTGCTGATTCAAGAGTAGGTACCGAAACTAGTCGTGGCGTGTCGGGTGGTGAACGAAAACGAACCAATATCGGTATGGAATTAGTTCTTTCACCGACTGTACTCTTCTTGGACGAGCCAACAACCGGTAAAATTATGTTTTTTGTTTTTGTTTAAGATCTTTAAGCCTAGCATTGGTTTGTATATGTTATTGTAGTTCAAAATTGCCTTTTTAATGTCTCGTAGAACACTGTATAAGTTGATATTTTCCTGAACAATTATTGTTCCGTGTGAATCTGAAGCTAGAAACTTTCTTCTGACAATTCGTATGCAAGTTGAAAAAAATTCAACGGCTTCAATTTTCTGAATTTATCTTGCTCATCAATTGCTTGCGAAAAATCTATTTTATCAAACGATAGGGCTTTTTCTTCTCTTTCTAACAGTGTGTAAGTTGTATTCTTCACACATTTGTAAATGAAATGAGACAAGAGAAAAAGAGAGTTTCTCTTTTTTCTGTCTCGTATCGATTGGTAAAATAATATTCATTTCAGAACCTATTTATCAAAAAGATATAAGGATCAACATTTTGTGCACCTTTTTATAGAAAAATTACGGATGCTTTCTAAAGGTTCTTCTCTGTTCGGTTGTGTTGTTTCGTTTATGAGCGTTATATAAGAATCAAAAGAGGAGAAAACGCTCTGTCTTTTGGTAAAACACTTTTCTTGAATAAAAACCAAGTCGATCTAGATGTATTTCGAGAGTCCGAGCGCGGGGAGGGGAGAATCATGTCTTCTCAGGGTTATTGAGTAAATATCAGTCAATAAAATCGTGGTTTTGACTACAACAAGAAGATTGTAAATTTTTGAAATGCTAGTATAAATCTAAGAAGACAGATGAGAGAATAATAGTAATAGTTTTATGATTTAACGATCATTTTGCGCAACTATAAGGAGAAATCCAGGCTAAATTTTTAGACAAACATAAAACTTGCCCGGGGAAAAAAATTGAAATACATTTACATCGATAAAATTTTGTATGCTGGGTGCGGGTCGTCTTTTCACCTGCACAACTACACTCTAGCTCGCATCGCGAGGAAATTCCAAAGTGACTGATTAAATTTGTGAGCTTATCCCTAATTTTCACTTTATTCAGAAATAGATTATCAAGCTTATATTTAAATTTGTTTAGGTCTCGATTCATCAACGGCCAACAGTGTAATTGAATGTCTTGATGAACTTTCAAAAAAAGGACGTAAGTTATTTATGACGACATTTCATTGCGAACCTTATTCTCATTTCAAGATACAATCATATTTTCAATTCATCAACCTCGCTATTCTATATTCAAACTATTCGCCAATCTTTTTCTAATTGCTGCTGGACATTGTATCTATCATGGCCCAGCTAGTGATGTTCTTTCATTCTTTACTTCGGCCGGTTTCACTTGTGAAGAACATGATAATCCAGCCGACTTTATTCTAGACATATGTCAGGGTATACGATGGACATCGCAGGCAATAATTGGAAATGAAATTGAGGGTGAAGGTCAGAAAAAAGATAAAATTGCTCGACATTTACATGATATCTATATTCAATCGCCAACATATTCTTCCATAAATCAACAAATAGTGAATGCAAGTATTGCATCGAACGAAGAAAAGACTGCACAGCCTAAATCAGTATCACGATCGGCTCTCATCAAAATGTTATATGTATCTCAACGTACTCTACGTAAATCATTTCGAAATCCAACTTTGATGATCATGCAAACAATAGTTCCTATATGTCTGGCCATATTTATCGGTTTTCTCTATTTTAATACGAATCGTACATTAGAGAATGGAATCAAAAATCGTTTTGGAGCTATTTTTTTCATTGTTTCCAATCAAGTCTTTTTGAATTTATCAGCACTTGAATTATTTATCAAAGATCGTACGCTTTTTATACACGAAAATGCAAGTGGTTACTATAGTACATTAATCTATTTCATTTCAAAACTACTTTGTGATATTCTTCCATTACGATCTATTCCCTCTGTTCTTTTCTCACTTATTGCCTATTTCATGATTCAATTTCAACGAACTGTTACCAAGTTTTTAATTTTTCTATTAACAATATTTATGACAGCTATTTGTTCAGCTTCGATATGTTTTTTCATTTCGGCTAGTCTAGAATCATTCGGTATGATGTCCATTATAATTATTTTTCTTCGGTCGTTAATAGTTCTATAATTTTAGGTCTGGCTAATTTGGTTACAGCAGCATATTGCGTTGCAATGCTTGTTTTTACCGGTTATCTCCTTGACGTTACAACTACGATCGAATTTCTGGCGTGGATAAAATGGGTGAGTATCTTTCGATATGCATCAAACGCAATTACTGTCAATGAATTTACTGATTTGAAACTTTGCCAAACGAACAACACCAATATTTGTTTGATTAATGGCGAAGATATTCTCAAAGATCAAAAAATTGATTATTCAACAACGTGGGATTTATGGGCAAATTTTGTAGCATTAGGTGTTATGACATTTGTCTATTTTGCTTTGACTTATGTTCAATTACTGCGTATACAAAAGACGAAATAATCGATGAATATTAATTATAAAATATTTTACTTTCGATTCTATTGACAGTTAGAATAAATTCGACACATGATTAGAGAAGTTATTTGTGCGAATCTTATGCATGTCTTCGATGATTTTGGAACACATATTCAGGAAACGTTTGATATATTATATGCTCACATTTTCAATTTGTAGGTTAATCTTTTTTGATATTTATCATTAAAATAAAATGAATTTAGCTTGAATATGTGAACGTAAATTTTGAGCCGAAGAAAGATAAATTATCAAATACAATAATCCAGCGCTAAGATTATCTTCTTGGAGATTCACTCAACGACTTCTCAAAAGACTCATACAATTGCATAGAAAGTTCTGAACCAAATCTAAAGGATGATATAGATAGCCTAGGGGGAAACGGCGGATTTTTGGGATTCCGAATTCCTAAAAATCCAGCGAAAATCCCAGGAGTACAATGGAAATCCTGGAAGTACAATGGGAATCCCGGGAGTACAATGGGAATCCTGGGAGTGCGATGATAATTCCAAAAGCCTACTAGGAACATACATAGAAGACAACAAATATATAAATCTGTGTCACACAAAGCAAGGTATATTTTCATTTGCTTAGTGCTTTGAACTTAATTTCATACAGAAAAACGCGTTAATATGTGGAAAACATCAACTAGATAGATCCTAGATCAAGGTGTAGAAGTATTGTCGCAGTATGTAAAAGAAACATTGAACAACAGATGCTTTTCCTTGTACGGTTAGTAATTTACTTGAACTTTGATAGATTAAAAAAAGTAAAACGAAAATTCATATGAAAGAAGAGTTACAAGAGTTATATTCTTCAGGATGGTGAATATCAAACATCTTCGATGAATAGAAAGTGAGCACTGTATGATTTTATTCTCCGGGTATAATCTTATAGAAGAGCAGTAATCTCTCAGGGTTTATTCAACTATGACAGAATCGTTTCTCTAGTCGCTTTTACCATCTTCATAGCCTACGATTCGGGAAGCTGACTGTGCAATGAATATACGTGAAACAACAACAACCTATTCCCACAAGCCGAACCTTTCAGGCCGTAGTTTGAAAGGTATCGGTATCTGTTTTAAGCGAGTACGCCATAATTGATTCACCAAAGTAGAGAAAAAATAGTTTTCTTAAAAAGTTATATAATACAGAGCTTTTCTATGTGAGTTCAGCAATAGAACTGAACAATGTTCAACTCTGAAGTAGCAAAGCAACAAGATATTAGTATTGACATATATATTATCTCAATACAAGACACAAATCAAGCCCAAGGGGGAACAAGTGTAATTTTGTACTTCAGAAGTACAGAAGTACATAGAAGTACATCGAAGTACCAAGAAATACGAGGAAGTACGAAGAAGTATCGAGAAGTACGAAGAATTAGACAGAAGTACTTGCAGCTACAATTAAATCTATAAGTACATTAACGTGCTTATAAGTTCGTGCATATTTATTTGTCAAGAAAAACCAAATTTGAAGAATAAAACAGAAGAGATTGTTATTAAATCTGTGACTTCTTTGAATACTCGAGAGCGCCAATCATTAGAGAAAAGCATATTTCTATTAGTTAATAAACAATTAGTCAATTGTTTAAATATTTTTTTTGATGATCATTAAGTATCACCTTCCAGCAAGAATCTTGTGGACAGAGTTTTATTTCATCGCACAGAAGATGTGTCAAATTAGGGAGCAAGCTTTTCAAGGAATTGAACCCTAATTTTATTAGCCTCAGAATCAGTATTGAACTCTGATAAGTTTTCACGAGTTTATTTTGTATTTTATGACAAGTCAATTTTTCACATCTGAGGTCCATCAGGCATCGATATAAATTTTTTGCTATTCAAATAGAAGCCTTTAGACACCAATACAGCTAAGTATGATAGTTGTAAATATGACATTTTTTTGTTAGTAAGACAATAAGAAAGACGTGAACCATTCTCTAAAAGTCTCAAAAGAAATAGTTTTTGCCGTGAAAATACACTAAAATCCGATTTAGATCCAGCGAAGATAGGTTCATTTGATGTAGAATGCTCTCCTCTATCATAATCCATAAAACATCTTAGACATTCAAATCCTTGTCTATCGATATATGTCAAAAACAGCTGCAATTCGGTGAATTTCTTGCAAATAATGATTTTTACAGTCTTCTGCAGTTACAGTTTCTACGTGTGCATCAGCGAGGTTTTTTAACTGAGTATCTGATTCGCTGTGCTCTTTCTGATGACACCATTTCCAACTTGAAAATCAATGTTTAGGGGGTGGGTGTGGGTGTGTGTGAGGGTGTAGCTATAGAGAAACTCTTTTCTTCACCGACATCCATACTCCACACCCACACCCCACACCCTCGATCACGTAATAAAGTCCATTTTTTCATACGGGCACGGTGCGATTCTATTCTCCAGCGAACTTTTGTAATTCAGCGGGATCTGTTTACTTGTTCAATAGTATGCTGCTTTTGTTCTTTAATTAAAAACTCAGGCATTTTTGGTTCATAACCTATTTCAATAAATCTTTCAATAACGTTGTGAAATCCGCAATCGACAATCATTTTACCACCTTTCTCGCACCATTTCATGAGAGTATCACATGTATTTGTAAGACTTCTTGCTGTGGAGACATCATTCATTGTACCCAAAAATGGGTTTATTGTATCAAGTATATAGCCCATTTGGCAACATAAGAGACATGAATTTAATTAGATGACGACGTCTAGAATAGAGACTTGAAATGTCGAAATCGATGCATAAGAAAAGCTTACTTTTGTCCTGAATAAGTTTTTCGATTGATTAAGTGTGAACTACTTTTACCCATAAATAGATAAGCACCATCCCAAAGTATGGTTACATTATTTTCAAAAAAATTCAATAGAGAAGCTTGTATTTTGTTTCTTGGCATCTTCTCTTGTTAAGTGTTGAATGCCTAAATGGCGAGGTACAAAGTTTTTGATTAAACATTGACGANATTGAGATTTATTAGCACGTCGATAGCGAAACCCATCCAGCAAAAGCTGATCCTTGTTTCTAGAAGATTTTACAATTGACATTATACAACAATTATATAGCACGAGAATTAATAATGAAGATTAAATGAATTTCTACAAAATAACTGTTTGGAACACTTGTTCGTCTCCGTAAAGATGATTGTCTTAATCACAGAGGCAAAAAACAGCGAATCACCAAGGCGACAAATGGCGCATTCTGATATGGACTTTTTCATTTCAGTAATCGATGAAGGCTCAATTGTCGGGAGCTCAACTGTCGGTGTACCGAGGTCGATGGTTATTCAAAAGAATAGCTTTATATCTGATATATGTGCATTCAGTCCCTCAACATTATAAGCCAACAATGAAAGATTTTCAGGAGAATATGTTGGGCGTTGCTTTCTTCAACTTTCACATAGACATGAGACAGAAATATGTGAATTCCATGAGGTTCTAATAAAAGATTTTAGAACAAACAAAGGTTTACATGTCGGTGAATAGTGAAATATTTTAGTGTTCATTTAAAAGATACAAGTTCAATATCTTGACGAAGTAGTTCATTAGTTTTTTCAATCAGTAAAGCAGTTGATCGTTGATGCTCTATAATTAGATCATTTCGATCATTGAGCATGGTAAAACCTTACTCAATAGTAAGTTGAAGAGCATTATATTCTTTTTTAAATTTATATTCTTGGTATTTTTAATTATTTTTTCCGTACACATATGAACTACATTAAGTAAATCGGTAATAATTGAAACTAATTCATTTACAATAATATATATTTTTTGTAATGCAATTGTTTTTTTGGTTGTTTTATAGTACTATTAGATTTGACATGGTACCACGTTTCACTTTATAACTATCATGTTTATTCAATAATTCCATTTTTCGACTATCAAATTCAAATTTTTATTTTTCCTAATTATTTTTTATTAAATTTGTCTGTTGTAACATATCATCATGCATATTTAATTTCTGCTCATTTTGTTGTGTCATCAACATCGCTTGTTGAAATGTTGGTCATTCCTTTGAATGTGATGTATTTATTGGCAGTGATGAAAAGAAATGGTTTGTTCATAGATTACTAATAGTATTTTTACAACCATCTCTTAAGTTCACATGAACAAATAATTTCACGTTATGTGGTAATAATTTAGATTTTTTCTTAATTCATCAGTAAGTTCTCTTTCGTATTTAGCAATAACCGGATATCGATAATTTGTGCCTAAGTGATCACCTTCACAATGATGGCATTTGATTACATATTGTAGATGGTCATCCTGTAATTTATTTAAACCATACCGACGGCATCTACCAAAAGTGTCTGTAGTTTTTTTTATATGTCCTGGATTATTACAACGAGTGCATATAAGAAGCTGTGGTGGAGCTAAGAATTCTACAATTTCAATTTAACAGCCACTCCATAGTAAAACACCACTGCTTAATACCGTTCCAACTTCCTCATTGGATGTTATATAAATTCCAATATGTCTAGATTTATTTGTTATTGAACTTTCCATTTCCTGTATTAAGAATTTAGATTTTCAAACCTTCGTCATAGCTTCTACGTTGTATGCCTTCAAATAATATCATTTTTGGTACAAACTTTAATATGATAGAATGTTGAGAAGGCAAATAAGCAGGTGCTGCCGAACTAATTGATTTATCTAATAATTTTGATCGATCATGAGAAACATTCCATCGATAAATAAATAATTGAATTTCACTCGTGAAACACACTAATGCGTCATATTTATCTATGTACTACGTATCGAAACGAAAGGATTAATTATATAACTTATGTTATTTATAAAAATTATCTTTAATTTGTGAGAAAAGTTATTTTGCTAAATTTGTTCCTTCTAGATGATTTTTAAGGGTATGGGTATGGATTGGATGCAATGAATATTAACATCCACATCCAACTCTTACCTTAGTCAACGTTTACTAACGCGTTTTGTCAGTACGGACAACGATAGAATATACATGGTCGAATATTCACTCAAAGTTTGAGCTGAATTCGATTTGAACTGTTGGTAACGTTTACCAAACGGAGAAAGTCAATTTTTGAGAATATTTTTAGCCTAATCGTCAAAAATCTTTTTCCATAAAGATGCTTTTTATTATATATGATTCGATGAGCTGATTCATAATATTACCTTGGTTTTGTACCGAAATGATGTTTTCTTTTCAATAATAAGAATTTTTTGGGCAAAAACCTTAGGTTTCTGGAAGATCTGTAGAAGCAGATGTGATTATGAGTGCAAAGTGGCGCTATAGTCAACGATAAATCATGCATGGAAGAATTATTGGTGGAAATTTTGGTACAATCGAATTAAAACTCTTTGTAGTGTCCACAAAATACAATATGATCGATTTTTCGACCCACTTTTGGCCCAGTAATCACTTTTTTTCTATTCCATTTATGGTCCAAACAAAATTATTTTTTTCACATAATATACCTTATGGGCCAATCATTCATTCCAGATAGTTTTTCATTGTAAAATATTTTGATTAGTTAATAAAAAGAATGATCTCTGCACACTTTACGACACTATGAACAATTTTTTTACGATAGACTTTCTCACGTGTCGAGTTGATTTTTGGAAATCTAGTTTCAGGTCAAAATAGACTAACCATCAACGTGTCCGTTCAAATATTTAGACTTCGAATAATAGAACTCGAGGTCATGTCCCCCTGGCTGCCCACTGTGCCATACTCACACTCTATAATCTAATATTTATTAGGGCATAAAGTATACATTATAGAATGCATTGGAAGGTCTGTATTTATTAGATAAAGACTTCTGACAGTTAAAATGACAAAATAGGTGACATAAAATTGGATTTTATAAGGGAGACGTGTGGGTATGGTATGTGGATGGCGATGTGAGTATGAATATTCTTTTCTCGCCCACGAACCCACATCCAAACACTCACACCCACCTCCTGGATGCGAGTATTACCATATTCAAGAAAATGTGTATCAAAGTAATGTATGTTCATTAAATGCTTTTTTCATTGATATAACTGTCGTAAGGGCACATAATGCATTTATCAAAGTCTTCTCACTGAAAAGTTGATAAGTTTGCATCAATTGCTCTCCTTTGTGTAAAGAATTGGAAATTATGTTTCATTTTAAGCAGGTTGTTTCAATAACAGTAACGAATGTTACAATGTATGAACTAAGTAAGAATATCACGATAACACTTGACAATCACAGTTGGTTGATCACATGTATAAGACTGTTTTGAATTCTTAAAAATATTTCATTTCTTTTTCTATATTTTAAACCTTTTTGGATTTTTTTAGATTTATTTTCTGAAAAATACATCACTGCTGATGTTTACTTCACTAATATGAAAGTTAACATGAGCCAAAAACTATATTCATGAAGAATGTAGCAATGGCGACCGTCTCTTTGTGACTAATAAGGAAGCAATCAATTCAGATTGGTGCTCAGTGTAAGAAGCAATTGAATTGATATTTCTCACCAAGCTCAAACGAGTGCCACTCATTTAATTTGTTTCTTTGCAAGCGAAACTTTTCAATAAACTGTTTTTGAGTAGTACTATATGCAAGAGCAATACTGTTTCTTGACTTCATCAAAATTGCACCATATACTAACCATGTATACAGTTAACAAGATGCATCTAAGTTATTTATTCAAAAGAGAATTGAAAGAAAGAGTTAGTATATATGTAAGAAGTTGAATAGCTGGAATAAAAATACTCAAATGTCTTTGTGGTTGTTTATTGACGCAATTATAGCTTGCGTTCTACTCATTCTCGAGAATGGTATCAATCCGATGAATTTTTCCAGATGAGCCAAACGTGTACGATGTTTTGTATATTTTATCACCATGGCTTACTCGAGTCTGCATTGTATTGCCATTTGGGTCATCCTGGATAAACTCTAAAATCTTCCACTGTGTCAAGTTTTCGTTACTATAGTAATCTTGGGCTTCCTGAATATTCTTGTAGATAACTTTCGAATTAGTTGTTTTTTGAACATCGGCCTCGAGAAAATTACCAAGCTGATGTACTTGACGACTACTGACGGCCTCGGCAAATTGTTCGACGATGGTCTTGTGCGATGGTTTAGACATGACACTCGAGTAGTAGTTTGATTGGTGGCTGCTTTTCTATACGTGCGAGTAAAAAAGTACTTTTACTTTTTTCTTCTTTTACATTTAAAAGTTCATGAACATCGTGTGCATTGTCAAAAGCGAACTTAGCGAAGCGATTGGGAGAATAAACAGGAAATAGCTATAAAGAACAAGTATTTTCCTCTCTGCCGATTCCTACCGCACGACGTATTTTGCGATCTATTTTCTCCTTCACTCACCATGCATGAACATATACACCGACTTTTTAATGTCGATTAATATCGCGAGGTTAGCTGAGAGCAGGTTTTTTTCTCCGTGTAGCTATTATATAGCCATTCGGATGTAGAAAAAATTATTTTTTCTCAGTTTCTATACCAGTCTCTCCGGTTCAATAAGTATTTTTGCTTCTTTAGCGTCTAAATTGGATAACATATGCATCTGAAGTTTGATAGTGCTTTATTTGTATCTCAAACGGAAAACAAATCACAGGAAGAAGAATTATTTTCTTCTGGCAGTTCCATTCATTGGTTCTTTTCAACAACTATAACGACTATAAGTTTAGCTAGCACCCTCATAAGACTAGATTGATGCAAGAATTCATTCATATTTCTTTTTGATACACGGAATAAAATATACAGCTTGGGTTAGTTTATGTTTCTAACCTCATTCTACTTCAATTTATCTTCAATATTACACTGGTTCTCCGAAAACCAATGACAATGAAAGTATACGGATTATTTTAGAAATATCTCATTGACTGTTAATAAGACGCCTATTAATGGATAGTGGAGATGTTGTGTTTCGACAGTCTTCTCATCATGTGTGTAGGATAGACAGAAAGATTCGATGCATTCAGAATGTGAATATGAATTCCCAGAAAATATTTAAAATGATCAAATAAGTGAAGATAGGGAAAACACATTAGAGAAAAACCCCGTCCAGTGTGCCATAGTTATTTCTGTTTCTCCCTGAGAGGTTTCCATTGTAGAACCTCTTTGAAAAATGCTCCATTTTCCATTAGACTCCTTATTCAGTATGAATGTAAAATTTAGTAAAACATTATAATGTATATATACTGATATCTTTAATCTCAAGCCTTAAAGGGTCAAGATGCATCGAAGTAAGTTTCGGCCCCAAGAAACTCTTAAAAGTGAGCTCCAATTCGGTTCTTGACTAAGATTGTTTTGAAACCACCGATCTCTAGCGAAAAAACGCATCTTCTTGGCTAAAAATGTTGTCAACCTCTCTTTCCCTAAAACTTTTCGCTCTGCGAATCGAAAACCATGTTTTCATCTCAAAAACTATCCTACCCTCTTCCTTGCCCCATAATGTGTGAACCGTAATTGTGTCTCTAAGTGGACAAATCAGTGTATAAAAATATTTCTGTGCTCTTGATGCATCAAGGAGGGTGTGAATATGGATGAGTGTGGGAGAAAACAAGATCTATACCCACCTAGTGGAAAATTTTAGCAATTAAAATCGATAACATTTTCGACATTCTATGAGCCTAATCGAAATCTATAACTCGATTACTTGGTACCAAAATGCAAATTATAATAGGTTATAATTTGGATCTCGTTCAGCAATAGTCATCGATAATATTCTCATATAATTGACTTCAGTCCGATTTTGATCTATTTTTGTTATACTGTTATATTGGTTTGTAAACGATAAGATACGATGAAATACAACTATACAGAGACCTTTCTCCTGCAAAAAGTGACGAAAAAAATCGATTAAAATCAGATTTTCTCCGTTTTTCTACATGGAAATTATCTGCTCTAATTCTATGCTACCTGATAATGTGCTGCAACCTCGTATTCCCTGTTAATCAATTTTAATCTATTCTTGCTTCTTAACCGATTATAATCATACACATTGAAGATAGGCGCTTTTCTCAACATCCAAACGCAAAATTCTCATTTTTATGATCTTTTTGGATTGCTCGTGTCTCGAAACCATGAAGTTGTCACTAAGCTAAACTTCGACATCTGAAGTAAAGTTGGAACTGGTACATAAGTTGTTTCAAATTGAGATGGCACAATTGCATCAGTACTCGAATAAAATCGACTTAGATTAATTAAAATTTTTTAATTGACACCAATCAAGTGTATGCACTTTGTATACATAAAGCGCTTTTGCAATTGGCATCCTCACAGGTTGTACTCATCTCACGTGTTCCTCATACTCACGAAAATGATCAGTTCCACTTCATTACTACTTTTTTGAAATCGATTAAACACGATTCTTGTTTCGGATGAACCAGTTATCTACCAACGACAAAATGTTTGCGAATCGTATTTTTCATGGATCCTATGTAAGGTAATGAATTACAAACAACACAAGGTTCTTAGAAGAGTTTTTCGTCTGTGGAACTTTGTAGAGCTCATTACGCTGATCATTTCAAATAAAAATAATTCAAATTAACTCAATATATCATGGTATTAGGACCAAAATATTCAAAACCTTCAGCTATTCCTGACGACTCCTAAGTGGTAGTTGACGTTTTCGAGTATTTTAATCATAACACCATGATTTATTGAGTAAATTTTAATATTTTTTTACAAAAACTGATCAGCGCACCAAGCTCTACAAAGTTCTACAGACGAAAACTCTTCTAAGAATCTTGTGTTGTTTGCAGTTGACTATCTTTGCAAGTATCCATCAAAAATACTATTTGCAAACACTTTGTCGTTGGTAGTATTGATTAAAAACAATTTTAACCGGATTATTCTATCTAAATTATGTTTCTTAAAAAGCACTTATATTGCTCACAATCATGTGTATCATGCTTGTTTTGGAATTTCTGTCTCAATAAATATTGCATGACATTTTTATCTGCCGTAATTAATGATTAAAATCAGGCTACGACTGTGATAATCTAGAATTATTGAGTAGTAGATTATTTTTCCGATCAATTTTGATCGAATTATCCTACAACATGCAGAGATTTAACACAAAAAGTGTGATCTGTAAATTGATAATCAAAAATAATCTTGATTTTCTTAGATATATTTTTCACTTAGTCAGATCGTCATTCTTTCTACAGTATCCGTACGTAGCAATCAGTGAAGATTCTTACATTACACTGGTCGGTTTGCAAATAATACATAGCTCAGAAGCAGAAATGAAACATCAATATCATCTCTTCTGAAATACCATGTCCATAAAGATATTAAAATAGCTGATGATTTCTAAAAACTTCTCCTAAAAAGAAACTCAAGCAGTCTGAATCACGTTCATATAACTACCCGAATCGATCTACAATACAGCTACGACTTACAAATAAGATCAAATCAACTTGATTTCATCTTAGAGCTCTGCAAAATCACTTTTTACTAGTCCCGGCCCCGGTCTTTAAATATGGCTTTGTTTCTTCGAGCCACTTATTTTACAACCCGCATACTTTTAGGAGCACATACAATTCAAATTAATGCTTTTTAACCCTTGAGCTATTTTCCTACATAATTAAATTGTAGCTCTTGTCCTCCTTTTAATTAAATTTCTCTTTTTGCAGTTTTTTTCCGTTCCATTTTTATGATTTTTGCTAGACGACTTTTACGAATTGTAGGTGGTCAGGACTAATGAGGTTAATCCACTCAAATAAAGCTCTTTATAAAAAAACTCATTAATGATTTTGTCTCGTTCACAGTGCGAGCGTTCTTTTATATGTATCTATCAGAAAGACATACATACTGCATAGCTTTTTCCCAGTTATACATTTTCTAATACCGATTATGTGACTCTAAAAGTTTTCTCAAAGCTCGTAGTTCTTAAATGTATATGAAGTAGACACTAGTATCCTTGAATCGGTGTTAATTCAACAATCAATTTAATATATCTAAATACAGATCTAAAGGATTGCAACTAATATTATGAGAAGTCTTGGGATTAATTGTTCTACAAAACATTATCAAATTGATTACTTACATTGAAGAGCCATTATCACTGACAAAAAATAAAAATAAACAGCAATATATATAGGGTGCCCCAAAATAGCTGAAGATAAATTGTCAATGATATTTTTCATGTTTTTTGTTGATGCAGAGAACTGAAATTTTTGTTAAATATATATATCTAATTAAGATCTTTTATTTCTGAAAATTTCAGATCTCTAGCTATAACTAGTGGTGAAATGTCACGACAAGAGTGAAGTAAATAAATTATTATACTTAAGTTTTGCTTTATTTTCACTATCAAAATAAAATGGAAAAAATGAGTACGAAAATTTATGTATTTCAATCTTGTCGATCTACTTCACAGATGGGTATAACTAGAGAGCTAAAACGTTCAGAGGAAATAGATCTTGATTAGATAGTGATAAAAATTTCAGCTCTCTATGTTAAGAAAAAGTATAAAAAATATCATTGACAATTTATCTTCAGTTATTTTGGGACACCCTTTATCTATTTGTTATTTATTGAGGTAATAAACAAAGGAATGGTCTAACAAAAAGCAAAATTTATGTATATAATGTTTCTTTTTATATATTTTGAAAAATCTATAGAATTCGAAAATTCTGATTATTAAAAATAGATTCATAATCAGTAAAGACTTTTATCCCAATAGTAAATAAAAATAGCTTTTTAGAGGTCTCTAATAAGATCAAACTAATAAACATGAAAATATATTGTATGGTTTTTATAAGAGGTCACCGCAACTAGTTTGAAAACGTTTCAGTCACGGTCCTGCTGAGATCGGGACCACTTTGAAGATCCCTGTTTCATCTGTCTCAATGCTTCTTTCATGAGGTTTCTTTTACTTGAGTTTATTTCCAACGTATTTTTTTACGGGAAGACGAGTATATCAATCAATGAAATTTATCTGATTGTTCCAATTTTTAACCAATGCTCATGCAAAAGAACGAATAAGCTATCGTTTGTGGAAAAAGGTGCAATATGTGTTATGTTTGAAAAACCGTGAAAATTCTCCAATTTAATGAATAAAAATCTTTGGTTTGATGTTCATATTTTAGATTTCGCTTGAGTTCGTCGAGATTCAAATAGTTTTTTTCGATAGTTCTATGTCAATAAAAATTTCTACTAGAAGTTCTTGATTCCATGCTATATTAATTTCCTAAGAGTGGAAATCATCTCTTTCTCCTCTATAATTCTCAGTAAAATTTAAACATTGCAAAAGTCATTCTACTTCATATGGTTTGCAATAGAACTATAATACATATAAGAACTACTTCAATCAACACTATCGAGTACGTATTTTGAGCATCTTCGATCAGAGCTTTCTTAAAATTATCTTCTGATAATAAAAATGTCTCATTTCCATGTCTCGTCCTTTTTGTGTTGTTGTTCGTAGCTACGCTTGACATTTGGCATTCGACTTTAGTTTTATCAGTAGTCTAATAACATCAGAAACCAAATATACTCACGTAAGAAGTGATATTGAATTGTGTGAGATTTGTTTTACATGCTCCCAACCAATTCTTCTCTGTATTTATCCTTGACAAAATTCGCTTGGTTTTTTCCAACTTACGTATGCTTACTTGAATCAATGAAGCATGACATTTTCATCAGACAGGCAGTTTTTTTTCATTAATATTCTCTTCATCGCATGTATTTCGTTCTTTCGATGTTCTTCTTCTTTTTTTGTCTTTCTCTGCGTTTCGTGTTGTGACGATGAAGAAATATACACTGATATTTGTATTCACAAGCCTATTACACTTACATTGAGTGTCGTAATTATCCATCCACCCATAATAGGCCATATTTTTTCGTTTGCTGTTCGACAAAAAGAAAAGCAAGAGATATTCGGATTTCAACACCGAATAGCTATTGATGTCTAGTTCATATACCGATATTATCAGCATTTCATTTTGTTTTGTTGACAACTTATAATAAAAAATAACGACGTGCATAGGAATTTCAATGTTTCAAAATTATTCATCCACTTACATAGAAATGTTGATTTTTAGAAAACTTTTTTCACAAATCAAAAATTTTCGGGAATGTGATATATAAGAATGAAAGTTACTATTGTGCAGTTATTAACTATAATAGTATCAATTTATTATTAGTTACAACCAACAAATTAATAGCGACTAACTTTTTTCCAAGAACTCATGATAACCCAGTGAAAAATTTTCGCGATTTTCAATCGAATTTTTGTGCAACAAAATTAAAATTAAAATCGATTGATAATTTTGATTATTGTTGATCATGACTTAACTATTATTTGATATTGTTGCTTATCCAGTGTAAAATTTTCCGATTAAAATCGGATTATTCTGTAGCAAAATCAAGATTATAAATCGATCAATAATTTCGATTGTGCTGCAAAATAATCCGATCTTAATCAGAAAATTTTACACTGGATAAGCAACAATATCAAATAATAGTTAAGTCATGATCAACAATAATTAAAATTATCAATCGATTTTAATTTTGATTTTGTTGCACAAAAATTCGATTGAAAATCGCGAAAATTTTTCACTGGGCAATACAGCTGATCCAAAAGTTACTACACATGACAAAAAATAGAGTATTTTCGTTATAAAATGACTTAATATGCTCCTTTTTCAATCACTAATAATCGTATGTTTCCGACTTATATTAATAAGAAAAGCGTTGACAACAACTCTTTCTAAGCACTACAATTATCATCAAGAAACAACTATAAGTAGCGTCAAATATATACCATAGACACACATCTTACCACTCGGCATACACTGAAACTTTCAGGAATAGGAAACAAGTATTTGTTGAGAAAATATTAAATATCTTTCATATATTCATTTGCATTTCAAGCCAATATTTAGTGTCACACTCGCCGTACTATCATTTCTCCGTTAACTACAAGTCTTGAATAATGGTACCTACGTATTGGAGTAGCTTACAGATTGAAATACCTGACAGAACTAAGCATCATTTAGGAATTTTAAATGAGGCTGACAAAAATAATACAACGAGAATTTATAATTAATATTAGTTTGCAGTGTACACGAACATATGAAAGATATTAAATATTTTCTCAACAAATGCTTTCTATTTATTCCTGAAAGTTTCAGAGTATGTCGAGTACACTAAGATGTGTGTCTATGGTATAAATTTGACGCTAAACTCAAAATTCAATCAATAAAATCAGATATGATATTGCAGTAAAAAAGGCTATTTTTCTTTGGCTAGTAAAAACTTATAGTTGTTTGTTGATGATAATTGTAGTGCTTAGAAAGGGTTGTTGTCAACGCTTTTCTTATTAATATAAGTTGGGAACATACGATTATTAGTGATTGAAAAAGGAGCACATTAAGTCATTTTATAACGAAAATATTCTATTTTTGTGATGTATAGTAACTTTTGGATCAGCTGTATTTTATCATGACTTCTTGAATAACAAAGTTAGTCACTATTAATTTGTTGGTTGTAACTAATAATAAACTGATATTGTTATAGATAATAACTGCACAATAGTAACTTTCATTCTTATATATCACATTCCCAAAAACTTTTGATTTGTGAAAAAAGTTTTCTAAAAATTAACATTTCTATGTAAATGGATCAATAATTTTTACACCCACTGTAACTACAAAGTTTGAGGTCTATACCTTTTATTATGGGTGAGAACGAGTAACAACATGGTCATATACTTTTTTTCAATTTTCCCCTAGCAAAAATTCGATATAAAAATGGCGGAAGACATGTTAGTTCCACGGTCTCTCTAGTCAACTCGTGTCAGAAGAGAACATTTTTCTTTCGCGGACATATTTTCTTTTCTACACATATTCATAATAGAGGTATATATGACAATATTAGTTTATTACGACTGAATCAACTCAGAACGCCAAATCAACCATCTGCAAAAGACAAAAAGGAATTTTGCTCTTTTGTATTACAATTATAAAAGATACATCCATCATAGAAAGTAAAAGATATAACAGAATTTCTTCTTGAATCTGAAAATTCACCTTGTGATACAAGAAATACTTTAAGCATCAAAATTTGGAGAGTATTGAAGCGAAACCAAGTAAATGATTTACCAAGATCAGGTGCACCTCGTATAACAACAACAATCAAATATATTCAAACCGTAAAAGAAGTAATCCGATTTGAAGAAAAGCTTTCATCAGAAATGTCAATGTAAAACTTCAAAAAACAAGGTTACAAAGCATCAAAACAGTTCAGTATGGAAAGTAAAAAATTTATTAAAATTAAAATGGTGGAATGATAACCAATTGAAAAATTAATTACTAATCAAACAATTCGACGAGTTACTATTGCGAAACGGTTACGAAAGAAATATGGTATTAAGAAAGGAAATAAACTTTATGAATGGATTCATATTCTGAATACTGATTTTAGTGGTACATTCACATTAACTCCTCAATACAATCAATACAATGAAGGCGTCTATACTCAATCAATATCTGATATTCCATATGAATTAAAAACGAAATAAAACAAAAACTCCAGAAAATTGTTATGTTGTGAGGTGATATTTCTTATCAAGGTTTATTTCCTAAGAAATCTCCAATTTTTATCGATGAATGGTTAGAGCTGACCATACCAGAAGATGATGATCGTCGTAAGAAAATACATTGTACTGGTGACAGATGTGCAAAATTTATTTGAACTATTGTAGTAGAAAAAGCAGCTAAAGAATTAGGTGATTTGCAAAATGTAATTTTTCAAGACGGTCAAGATCGTAAACAAAGGATGCAGATATTCTTGGATGCTATTAAACATGTTTTTCTCGATCAAATTGAATCAATAGATTGTGATGCAAAACTGGTCGACGTTTGACCTATAGAAAATGTTTTGGGTGCATTAAAAGAGAAGCTACAAGAACGAGAATAGAGTCATATTGAACAATTAAAAAATGATATTAAAGAAAGAAATGGCAGAAATTTAGTGTTTCTTTATGCTAACAAATGATAGATAAAGTATCAGCGATATTAAAATTAGTAATCGATCAAGGTGGTAATCAGATACAGGAACACTGATAATTTGATTTGTATTTTTTATTTTTTAAAGTTCTATTGTTTTAAAAATCATAACCAAGATTATGAGAAAAATTTCAAGAAATAGCACATGACAATGTTGTTACTGGTAATCGCCCATAATAAAATCTATAGACCTCAAACTTTGCAGTTATGCAGTATTTGATATGTATAATAATCTGCCAAAGTTTCAGGAAGTTTGTTTTTGTTGAACGTGAGAACGATGAATTCCAAAATAGCTACAGAACTTACGGGACACTCCTTATACACTTTCATCAACAATATGAATTTCATCAACTCTTTTCTTTTATTATGACTGTAGGACGCGCAGAAAACGGCCATTTAGCTTCACTATCACTTCGATCAAAAGTGTTCAAAGACCTCTTTTCATAGTGTTTTCATTTGGTGTCTCCTTGTCTAATTAGAACAGCCGATTTCGTTCTACAGTAATTGACAACTAACATTTGACCATCGATAAAACTATTTTAAATCTTATATTTATAGGTATTGGTATGCCATCTGAACTATGTTGAATAAAATCCAAAGTTACATCAACAAGAAAAAATTAATTTGGTAAACAAAAGTCAATTGTTTTGTAGATATATAAATGGTTCACTGAGTGAGCTGAAAATCAAATTTAAAAACGATTTTGAAGTGCCTCAGAGGCATGAAAAAACAAGTTATTTATAGTTCATCACCATTTATGTGCTTATTATTCCTTTCGCTACTTTTTGTACTGTTTTCCTATCTTTATTTTTCTTTTTCCTTTCATTACGTATTTCTTCGCTTGTGGCTGTATATCTGACGCTCTGTGATATCTGAGTTGCGTGTGTGGCTGTATCGATGTCGACTACAAGATTATTTCTTGTTTTTTCTTCTTTGCTTCTATCTCTTTCTCCCTGTTTTCATTTTTTTCTTCTCCTTCGTTTTTTCTTCTATTTATAAATGTTTTTATTGTAATGGATAAATACATTCGAAGACAGGTACTGTATAGTGCTCTACATTTGTCTTTATATAGACATGCGGATAGTGAGAGCATACTTTTTTGTCAATGTAATCTCAGCAATCAACGAATTAAAATCATCAAATTAATTTGGAGAAATGGACAGTTTAATCAAAATAATTTCATGATGTTGATTTTTTATTGGATTCAGGAAATCAGTTTGATTAAATTATCCGTTTCATCATCTCTTTGTAGATGAATTGTCATTATTTTGATATAAAAGTCATCATTTTTTTTCCATTTTCTGGATTATTAGGATGTAGTTTGTACAGTATTCAAGAGAGAGCAGTGAACTTCACAATATTTTTGGACTTCGATTTGAATGAATTCTTTGACAAAACCTCAAAAGTATACAGATGTCCGACAAATTATTGAACTTTACGAAAGTCCAAGAAACTATTAGAAATGATCTGAGAAATCATGAGTTCCTTCGAATCACGTGAAACATCATGAAGCTATAGGAAATCCAACAAACTTTATAAAACTCTTAGAATTAATTGGAGCAGACTTCAAATGATAAGACATGAAAAACTGGCTGTTTTTCGCTTTACAATATTTCATAAATTTCTCGACTATTTCCTGATGCAATATACAATGTTATTATGAAAATGATTCGGTCATCGACTATAATCCAGAGGCTACCTACCGCCACAACTATTCATTTGACTATTTGTTGAAACTTCTCGAATCGGCTACGCATATACAGTCCTGGACAAAAGTAATCACCCCTGCCCTCCCCCGCGCCAAACTGGTATTATTTCTTATGATATGGGGCTGATATGTTGGATGTAGATTGATCTTAGTGAATCCTAATTGCAAGCACCAACCTGACCTTAGTTGGTTGATTTAGATTGATGTTATCAGGTCAACAATACCATCAGATTGTGAAAGTCATATCTCAACCATTTTTTGATCTTTCCGTTCACGCAACTCCTCATTTGTAACCTCAATGGTGTGGCTATCTACATTCAAAATTTGGTAAGAAACTACCTTGAAATAGCGAACATCTGAAGTTCATATTGACAACTTTCATCAAGTAGTTAACCATAGTTTCTAGTCTGGCGTCAATAACTCAAGCTCAACTCAATTAATTCAGTTGAAAATTTCAGCAATAAGTTCTCATGAGACAACACATTTGTGGTAGAATTTTCACAGCTGTAACTTAATGTAAAGTGAAGATAGAACCATTAGAATAGTTCATTGCGGCACAGCTTGTCAATCGATGAAATCTCATTATCTTGCGAGGAGCTTTGGATCAATGAAACTAGGTGTCATTGGGTGTAAATAGCGCTAAAGAAAATGAAAATAATTTGTAAACGGATGAAACAGCGAACAAGCATTTTCTTAGATCACATTTCCCTTCGATTTCTTCAACATACCACATACAATGTGTTTATGTATAAAATACTTCTATACCACGAAGAATTTGGCTTCAGAATAATTTTACCGGTTTCATAGAGCTTCTCGTTAATTGTACTAGTCCTATATATACGTACTCTAGAGTATTCTAATAAAAAAATGAACATTCCCTGGAAAATGAGCGTAAATTCACTAGTATTCGGCAGTTTCGCATGCATAGGTGCATTGTATATGGTATGTTGAAGAAATCGGAGAGAAATGCGATCTAAGAAAATGTTAGTTCGCTGTTTCGTCCATCTACAAGTTATTTTTAGTTTCTTGAGCACTAGTTATAGCCGATGACACCAAGTTTCATTGATCCAAAGCTCATCGTAAGATAATGAGATTTCATCGATTGACAAGCTGTGCCGCAATGAACTATTCTAATGGTTCTATCTTCACTTTACATTAAGTTACAGCTCTGAAAATTCTATCGTAAATGTGTTGTTTCATGACAACTTATTGCTGAAATTTTCAACAGAATTAATTGAGTTGAGCTTGAGTTATTGATGTCAAACTAGAAACTATGGTTAACTACTTGATGATAGTTGTCAATATGAACTTCAGATTTTCACTATTTCAAGGTAGTTTCTTATCAAATTTTGAATGTAGATAGCCACACCAGTGGACTTACAAATTAGGGGTTGCGTGAACGGAAAGATCAAAAAATGGTTGAGATATGACTTTCACAATCTGATGATATTGTTGACCAGATAACATCAATCGAAATTAATCAACTAAGGTTGGATTGGTGCTTGCGATTAAGTTTCACTCAGATCAATCTACATCCAACATATCAGCCCCATATCATAAGAAATAAGACTAGTTTAGCACGCGAGGGGGTGGGGGCGGTTCCTTTTGTCCAGGACTGTGGATATCTTGTATTCAGTTGTTACACTAAGACTCTTCATTTTTACTATTTTGAATATCAAATCAAGAAACAGTTGATCTATGATCTCTTTCTTTCTCATCTGTTATCGCCACAAAGCAAAACTTATTCTTTATTCTTTGACAGTTTGCTTCAAATATGATTTGTGATTGGCAACGTCTCTGTTTTCTTCTTCTTCTAACTGCTGGATGTGCATGTTCGCTGAAGCAATCCGAATATATTTCATATTTGAAGCTATTAGACGATCCCTATGAAACAATGCTCTCGTCGCCTATAGTTACTACAGCGGCTCAAAATTATCCGACAAACAGACGTGCATTTTCATTACAAATGACTCAAACAAACAAGTTTGGCTTACCGAGGTGTGCAAAGCAGCATCAGGAATGTGGAAAAATCGGCATTGTTGGTGCTGGTGAGTTTTTGAGTGTTTGACTGGGGAATTATTCGGGCATCCGTATCAGTTCGCTGGGTAAATTCACTCTCATTAAGATATGCAAAAAAACTTGAAGCAAATACTTTAAATGTTGAGTTGTGCTCAAGTCATATACATTAAATGTCGTTCATTCAGAGTTCGGTTAGTGTGAGAACGAGCCTTTCAATGGGAAAGATTTTGTATCTGGTAAAACTACCAGTTGTTGCTGTGTCAATAGAATAGGCAAAAGCAATAAAATTATTGACATAGAGGGCAATGCTTGCACGTCCCACGCAGTTACGCTGCTAGTTGAGATCGATGGTTTGCGAACATTGAAATTCTAGTACGTGACAATAATGGAATCGATTAAGTTTCGTTTGTCATACTCAAATCGAATTGCTAACTACGAAGTATAGAAAAATAACAAGTTGTTTATTTTTGGTAAAAAGAAAAGATCTCTATAACTATTCTTAATTCTTTTATAACACTGTCCATTGAATTTTTTAAAGATTCAAATCATATATTGAAGCATCTAGGAAATAGTTGAAAATGAATGAAGTTCATACCTGAATCTTTCTGATCAAAGCTAAATTATGCTTGTAGGCATTTCTGGCTTGTATTCTGGCATACTGTTGGCGAAAGCCGGTCATACAGTAATCATTTATGAAGCAAGTGATCGAGCAGGTGGTCGCATTTTCAACTATCGTGATCCAAAAAATCCATCAATATATATGGGTGAATTTGGAGCTATGCGTTTCTCATTGGATGTTCACTCTTATTTGAATACTTTAATTCGACATCGATACAAATTGAAAATTGCAGAATTTGTTCAAAACAATGGTAACGCTTATACATACATCAATGGAATTTTTGCTACAGTGCGAGATGCTCGTGAAAATCCAGACATATACAGATTCAACACGCATCAAAGCGAACGTGGAAAGGTATGACTTAGTGTTTGTATGAAAAATGTTATGACAAGTATATTTTAGACTCCTGAACAATTATGGCTGAATGCTCTTCAACCTATTTTGCAAACACTGGAACAAGGAGGATGGTTAGCGATTAAAAATGAATGGGATTCATATTCGATTGCATCCTATTTGAAAAGTGTCAATATGTCACGTGGTGCTATCGACTATATTAGCATTTTTAAAAATTATGAAAACTTCATTTATGTATCCATTTTGGAAGCCCTTCGCTCGACACTTGTATCGGGTTCTGGATCGAAATTATATCGTATTGAAGGTGGTAATGATTTATTGACACAAGCGATGATTGCTGAATGTCGCGCGATAGAGTTCAATCGGTGTTCTATTGTGTACTCGACACCCATTACTGAAATACAATTGTACGGATCGAACCAAATTCGATGAATGACAAAAAATGGCACAAGTAACATTTTCGATACAGTAATTGTGGCAACAACTGCAACTGCTGCTGAATTAATCAAATTCGAAAAACGAATCGATTTCATCGACAAATATCGAGCATTGCGACAAGTCCATTACAGTTGTTCAACGAAAATTCTTCTTTTCTTCAATGTATCGTGGTGGTGCACACAAGAGAAGCTCACCCAAGGTCAATCAGTTACTGATTTAAATATTCGTAGAATTTTCTATCTAAGTAATAATCATACTAATGGCGGAACGATTCTCGCATCATACACTGCTGGACTTAATTCTCTCCAATGGCAATCTTTATCTGAATCAGATGCTATCGAATTAACTTTGCAGCAATTGATTCAACTTCATAAAACATCATCAAACATGCGCGACTATTTCGAAGGTGGCAAAGTTCAGCATTGGTGCGGAGATCCGTATGCACATGGAACTTTTGCTAGATTCATTCCATTTCAAGAAACTGATCTTCTTGATCAATTACAAGCATCCGTATCAAATATTCATTTTATCGGTGAGCATACCACATCAATTCGTGGCTCGGTTGAAGGTGCTATCGTCTCAGCTTTACGAGAAGCTTTGTTCATTACGGCACAACGGATAACAATATTCGATGCGATTATCATTGGTGGAGATCCAGTCGGATTGGCAACAGCCGTATTTTTATCATTGAAAAAACCCAATTTTCGTATTGCCATTGTTGATAAAGGAGCTATCATCGACTCTTATAATGCACTCGATCGACAACAATTTCGACAAATGTTCAATGAAGAGTATCTCATTCAATTGGCCAATATGTCATTTTCACTTTGGCGTCAATTGGAACGATTAGCTAATCTTTCACTTGGATCAATTCTCAATACGAACGATGGATTTCTGTTATTCGGCGATTTGAATAGAAATCAATCAACAATCGAAGATAATTTGATATCCATCAAGAGAATATATGGAAGTCTTCAAATAAATGGCGAATATTTAAATAACACACAATTGAAAACACGCTATCCAATGTTTACATTTCCTCATCAATATGAAGGCATTTTCTACAATCAATCGGGTTATATCAATGTAACGGCGCTCATGATTGCTCTACTTCGTATTATCGATCAAAATCCGAATATTATCATTCGAGAGCACGAAGAATTTTTATCATTACAATTATTCAATAATCAAACACAATTGATAACTGACCGTGGTATTTTGTATGCTTCTCGAAAAGTTCTCTTTATTCCTGGTCCAAGTATTAACAATGTCTCACGTTTACTTAATTTTAATCTTAATGTGATAGTTTGGAAACTTCCAATTTACTATTTTCGTCATTCTTCATCTATTAATAGATTACCAAACTGGCTTGCATTGAGTGATCATAATTCTCAAGTACTCTTTTCGGGCTTTTCTATCCATTCGATATCTAATTATCTTGTTGTCAAACCGCATTTCATCCGAAATATGTCGAATCCGTTGATATATCTGTCTCAACAGACAAATACAATCGATCCATTCCTTACGGAACAAGTCGTTGACTGGGTCTCGCATCATCTAGGAACATGGGTCAATGTATCGGATTATTATTTGAATGGTCAAACCTATTTGGAAACAGTTCTACTGGATAATGGATTTTTACTTGATTTTGTGCCACAAACAGATGATCGAGTTTTGATGCACGCTGCCGGATCAGAAATGGGTTTTGCGCCTGTTTGGGCTGATATTTTATCCGAAATGATCCTGTTTGATAGGAATTTATCGTCAAAATATGCAAAATATCTCGACTATTTCTCAATAACACGGCCGAATCGACTCATCGAAGAAAATACACCGAATAAAGGATTTCAATTGGCATCATCCTCTTTATTTTTCGTGTGGTATTTTGTATGGATTTTGAACATTCATTGGTTGCCTAAATTTTGATTTCAAATAGTGCATTCGAACAGAACTTTGTAAACGAACTCTATCAATGTTATTGGCTCCAGATTAAAGCAATTGTCTCTAGAACCAGCAATAAATTCTGTTATGCGTGTCGTGCGCGGGCTCGGTATGGTTGTGCTCGTCACTAGGACTGACACCTAAACCCTTTTTGTCATTTTTGAACGATGCTTATTTTAGATCTCAAATGATAAGACATGATGAAAATTTTACAAATAATTACATAGAAACTTTTTCACTCAAACAGTACTTATCGCGAAGTCGATATGTTTTAAGTTACTTAGTATCGAAAAATTGACCTCCTTTTAGACACTGATTCGATCATTTCACTGTGAGACACTACAATTCAGAAGACAATAAATTGGTATAGTTGTTAGAGCTTCACAGCATCCGATGTTTGAGAAAATCGTACTGTTCATTGCTTTTGCTCTAAGGAGCGATATGGAAAAATTTAAAACATCAGATCAACCAAACCTTGCAGAAGCTAGTAAAGATGCAAAGGTTTCGGATTATAAAAAGAGTTATTGTGAGAATTATTACACGTGCATGACTGAAAACCAGACACAACTCTATTACATTAACTTGAAACAAACTTTTATATAGATTAGTTAGAAGATATACTAAGTCATAAAACTCAGTCAAGTTATTCATAATTATTATGATATTCCTTAACTGGTATATGGCTTCTCAAAAAGTTTTAAACTTGACGAAAATGCAACTTTCTATAAGCCATTCAATGTATTCGTTAATTTGTGTTCTATGAGGAAAACTATACCCAGATTGAACCTATCGAATTGCCTATTTGTGAAATCGAAACATTGTATTTTGTTTTGAATGATATGTTACTTGAAAAATTACAATAACATCTCTGTCCTCATGCAACGAGTATTCTTCGTAATAAAACGACCGTAATGAACAACGATAACAATTACTTGAATAAATACGCGATCAGAAATATGAATGAAAAGGATCAGATACTATGCAAGACAACTATGTTGTTATTTTTCAATTGAATAGTAAAAGAGGCTGATTTGTGGTAATCTTTTATCAGAAAATCGTAAATGGCATCGTCGTGAGATAATACTACGTCAATATCTTGAAACGAATTGGATACAAGGTAAAAACAAAAAAACTGAGCATACTTAAGTGTGTTCTATGTCCACGTAATTCAAATAATTATAGCAAAACTAATTATTAGAAAAATACACGATATATACATGAAATGCATATCATGGTTTAAAGATTAACTAGCATATTCTCCTTATAACCTGACTACCATCAATAACAAAAAATAACAAATATCAATATATTAATTCCAAATAACATATTTTTGAAGTTGTTTCGTTATTTTTGATAAATAAAATGCATGATGAATCCAAGAGGATGATTACTTTACAGTAGGTAGTAAAACATGAGTATGAGTCATTTTGGTTATACATATTCATTTTTATTGTTGAATACCATTATTAATAGTATGAAATCAACTTGTATGAATGCATCTATTTTGAACATTACAAATCGTATATATCTACTCGCTCTCATTCGCGCAACATACTACGTCATTCGTCTTATGTAAATTGAATACATTAGAAAGAAAAAGAAAGACGAACGGTACATCAATAATTGCTCAGTTGCATCTACGACACTAACATTAATTAATCATGCAACAAGCATGTTGATATATTCGTATAGGTGGATAGCTGATAACTATATTTTGATTGATTAACGGCGGCAAACAGCTCTATGTATGATCAATATATTGTTCGATCTGCTGATTTGTATTTAGATTGTTGAAAGTAAGAGACAGACGACGGCATTCTTTCGAGAGAAATAAAAAAAGCCATGAACTTAATCTCATTCAAAATATAATTCTTTATGCTTGATTAATGAGCATATTATGAGAGAGAGTGTGAGTGTGGGTAAGGAGAAGTCTGATATTTGCTATCGACATCCACACGTACACTCCAAATAAACCTAAACCATTTGTTTTACAATTTTTGAATATTTTCTGAAAAATCCTCAAATAACTTTTGCTTGCTGGATATATTTTTGTTAAGATCAATTGATCGATCTCTCATCGAGAAGTAATCAAGATTTTGTTTGCAAAGAGCACAAGACTGTCAGTTGATGATTTTTATCAAAATTGCAATACTTCTGTATTATCATTCAGTAATGACTTGTTCAATCGTTTCCAATCTCATATCTATCAGAATAAAGGACGTTTAATATCGAAAAAGAGTGAAATATTTATTGCATTGATCAAGTCGTTCTTTGAAGTCTTTATTGTTAATCTCTATATCGTGAATGTTGGTGACAAAAGAAACTGTCACGAGTGTTGAAGTGTTCCGATTGACTAAGATTTCTATAGATTAAAGACTAATGATGTTTGAATCGAAGAAAGTGAAAATATTCAAATTTTCGATTGATTGAATAATTGATTTACTATATTATTTGTCAAACATTTACAATAATCTTCGACCTAGAATTGACTCGATTCTCTGCTGAAGAAAAAAATGAGATTAGGATCTTTGTATTTTGCGAACCGAATGCTTCATTCGATTTGATTGACCGATGTTTTTGTAAAAGAAAACTGAAACAGAGAAGTATTGTTTTCTCATTTAAATTTACGAGTAAACGATGATTATAATGGTTTCTTTTGATCTAGTAACAAAGATTTTATAAGAAATAAAGGCTACCTATTCAAAAATTCTATAGATTTGAATAGGCTTCAATAGGCTTCAATTGAGCGGTAAGAGTGAAATTTTCTTCGGTCAATAATCAAATTAAAAACAATATGACGGATCAACTTATCAAAATCAATGAAATTTGTAATGGAAATATTCAAGAAAATTAACTAGAATGAATGAATGAATGTGTGACAAAAATCATCGACGCGATCGATATTCAGAAGAATTTCAATTATTTATCTGAGATGAGCCAAATAAACAGTAGAAAAGATAAATCCAAGAGTCAAATTATTTGTAAACCTGGGAATTAGATCAACATTGTTTTCACTGTAAATGCATCTGAATATCTTTATGTTAAAATAAAAGGTTCTTAGACAAATGAAATTCTATCGTTGACAATGTAAAATAAATGAAATCAAATCAATGGATTTAATTTGACTTGTTTTTCTTCTTATTTTCGTTCAATATTCGTATTCTTGTTATTGTCTCTACTTTAGCAATTTCCAAATACTTCATGCGGAAAATCAACAGCAAAAACAAATAAAACAGATTGATAATCTATACTGATAATTTTTTTTTAAATATTTGATCTATGAAAAAATTTTGTCAACAAAAAAAAACAGAATATCAATCGTAACATGATGTTTTTTCGAATAAAACTTAATGAAATGGACTTTTATGTTGACGAAAACTTTTCATATTTGTACTCATTATTTTGTTCAGTTATTCGATCCATTTCATTTCTCTGATTGTTTGTAATTTCAAATGTTCTGTCGTCATATTAGTAGTAGAACTTTAGAGATTTACTTATCTGCATTGATCTATGCCAAATGTTTGTTCATAATTATCTTATTTTATTATTCAATAGTTTAGTTTTCATCAAATAAAAGGAAATCTCACATAGAAATCTTAGGCCCCATCAATGTCTCTCATAATTATCTAGAAACTGTTTGTTGAAAACAAGAGCCAATGAGGAATAATAACAATTCCAATCAATTTGATTACTTTTTTGGCAAGAATAGATCAATTCAATTTAACTATAATATAGATCATTGAAGGTTATTCTTTGTTTTACCAACGAAGAGAAATTTCTGTAGAATATCTAATTAATTAAAAAAAATATTATCGTCAATTGTTTCAACTTGTTGTTAAACATCTGATGAAATAAAATGAAAAATTTCCTTATTCTATTTGTGCGTCATTTTTCTGTCACATGTCTGTTGTAAACCTAGGGACCAAGCCCTGTTGGGTACCAATTCTTATTGGAAACATGATGCTTGACTGTGATTTATATCAGTGACAAACACAAATTTGATCAAGAAAAATATACAGATTTTATCAACAGAGTAGTTGGGTTTAGGTGTGGGTGTGGCTGAAGGTGTAAGAAAGTCATTACCACACCCGCATTCAGACTCACACCGAAATCAGTTGACACATTTAAAGTCTCGTTGAACAAAAAAATAGATATTAAGAAGTCAATGGTTAACGCAGTAAAATCAAGTCAAGAACAACGTGAAAAAAATGTATTTTCCAGCTTGAAATTTCGGATTTTAATGTGCTGAGAATTTTGAATGTGTTGATACTTGTAAAAACTGTCGATAAAATGTGTATTTTTCGAAAGCAAAAACTATTCGTTGTAATAACTTCTAACCTTCTTAACTTGTTTGAAAGCGATGAGAATATCTTTAAAACAGCATTATAAGGAAACCTTGACGCGTTTAAGTGCGTTTTCTTGAAAGTTATGTCTATCTGGGTAGTTATTAAATGCTTACAGTCGTCTTAGTCTTGCTTACTTCATTTAGCTAGAAAATGTTTTCTTATACTAGCAAACAACAAATGTTTCTCTTGATAAGAGGAGTTAACAGTTCTCTATCTTGTCAATCAAGAGCAGCCTAGTCAAAGAAATGGTTCAATTAAAACTGTAATCAACTCTTTTAGAACAAACAACAAAAATAAGAGAAAATAATTCAAGACTATAAAGTTCCCTAGATTGACGGCGATAGCAAATGTTTTATTATCTCTTTTTGCTAAGCAACGGTTAATGTTTTTTCGTATATTTCTTTTAGTTATTACCTTCAATGAATCTTCTTCTTCATCCTATTCTTGTCTTTGACACAATCGATTCTTTGTTGTTTAATCTAGGGATCTCGTTTCATGTTCTCTTGGGTGCATAATCTTTGTAGTAATTCTGTCCAATGTTTTTCTACATAAAAGTATGAATTAATTGGGACTATTTCTGTTCTAAAATCTTCCTCTAACAACTATCTATAGTCAAATATACATGATCATTGTATTTTCTAGGTTAAGCAATTAAATACGCTTTCGTCTATTCTTCGTGCGCTCTGCAAAATCACAGTTAATCCAAGATGATGCACTGATATGAAAACATTTATATTATCCCTTGCCAGCGTCAACCAAGAATCGTTCACGTAGAAAAACTGACTATTGTTCATGGGCTCTTGACAAACAAAAGGCTAACACTTTGTTGAACTTGTTCAATAACGTTTCATGTCAAAGTCATTTGCACTGACATACATTTGTGATCTTTCATCTTGAATATAGAACTTGACTTTAACTTTGTTTGTAAAAGATATTTTCTCTCGGATGTCTCTTTTGTTTTTCTGCTGGATTGATACAATTAGCTGTAAGAAAGTTTAGATATTCTCAGTGTTCAGATATTTGTTAGCTTCAATTAAGTTCGACAATTGAAAAGCAAATTTGATGATAATAATCTACAATAAACAATACAAACAGCATGCATAAAAGAAAAATCTAGCTAACGTACTGTGATACTTAGAACTAAACCGTCCACTACAACCATGAAGATGACGGTGGTGATCGCAAAATTAGTGTAGCCTATACTTGATAAAGCGATGTACACAAGATAACAATCAACTGCGAGAAATGTACCATATATAATCAGAAGAATCACACTCAACCATGCAAACTAGAACATAAAAAGAAACAGTTATTCAAACAATATAACGCTTAAGATTGGTTTCTAAATACGTAATCTATCTATCTCAAAATAGATATTATTCATCATACAATATAAATAATCATTCTTTTACACGCTTCTTATATGTGGAAAAATAGACATACCACAATCAAACCCGTTTGACAATATTGATACATCGTCAACAATCCCAAGCTATTAAATAAAATTATTAGCAATGTTGAGTACAGTACAGTCTTGCAGCTTTGATTTAACTTGAAAACATTTGCATCATTTGTCTTACAATGTCGTATATCACTAACACCATTGAACAGGACCACAATCTATTCAAACGTCTATCAACATGATGAAATTGTGCATAGAACATTTTGCTAAACGGAAACCAACTAATAGGTTTGAAGTGGTGTTGTTCAGATATTCTCAACAGCTCTTATTACTTGTTATTTACAGGTGTATCTGAACATTTTTCAGATCTTAGCTTAGTGTTCAATGTGAATGATGAGCATCAAACAAGTTTCATCAGATCCATCCTAAGACAACCAAGAACTTGAAGAATATGAATTCTTTCTCTCTGGTTATAACATATTATTTACATATTTTCAGTGTTTCTTTTATGTCTCTTCGTATGATTCTACTTTAATAAATATGGAAAACGAATGCTGTTAACCTGTGACTGAAATCAGATTAATCAAACAAACAAACCATCAATTTAATTATATTTGACATAAAAATAAACAATATTTTTTCAGTATGCACTCATATTGACATTCTACGTAAAGACTATATCCCACTGTGACACAGCTCGTGGACTAAAAAGAAAGACAGAAAACGTTGCGCCTTTAAGTTCACTAGTAATCGAAGTAATATTCACATTCAAGATCAAATTTTAATGCTCGGATATAATCTTCCATCACAGTTTCTTGGTCAAATCCAATTGTTTCTCATATGTAAACTAATCAGCTCAAAAATGTTCTTGCAAATAAAACCAACTCACCAGTTGGACAAATAGAAGAATAAGAAGATATGATCGAGTTCGTTTGATTTCGGGGTGGTTAGTGAGCCACGGTGAACCTGGTTGTGAAGTGGAAGAGTTAATCATAGTGGTCTTGCCATCTTGATTTTTCATAATGCATTTCAATGTGTTTGTCCTTTCTATCGCTATCTAAACTAGACAGTGTTGTCGAGTATTCTGAGTTAGAAATCCAAAGATAATACACGCCATATTCACTCTCTGGAAACAAAAAAAAAATTCTTCGATTTCCGGTTGTTTGTATTTGCATTTTTGTTTTGGTCTTGTTTTTGTCATTCTTTCAAGTAGACTGAAATAACAGGATGATGTTAGAAATACAAAGTATTTTGTTGAACGCACTAACAATACGATTAGCAATGCCAAAAAATAAACCTAGAAAAATAAGAAAATAACAAGAGTCCTGATGGGACATAATGAGAGTGAAAGAAAGTCTGCGTGTTATTAATGTTTCTCAGTTTTTGACCATATAAATTACATTTGTTTCTTTTAAAAGAGAAGAAAAATCGTCGTGTCTACTCTGATTTGTAGTTTGATGTATCCGAAGATGAAAGGGAGCAATAATTTCTATTCATTTATTTATCCCAGTATGAAAAGTAAAATTTAATTGGCAATTGAAGTTAACAAATATAAAGTCAGAAAAATATGCATGTTAGGAGAATTAAGCATCTACACATTGAAGTTTACAAAACTCAAGTATAAGATTTCTTATCAACATAGTTTATTATAATCATGATTAAATTTTTTCAATCTTTCTAGAACCTTACTTTTTCAGACCCATTTTTTCTTTTACTTTTACGTTTAAGGTGAAAAGTTTTCTTCTAATAAATAAGCTCAGAAAATATCGCATGAGAAATTTTTTTCCACTTCTAAAAGCAAAGGTCTAAAAATCTTTTAGGTGATGACAAGATTGGGGACCAAAACTATTTTAGAAAATTTATGATTAAAAATGAAGTCTAAAATAGACACCAAAACGAATAAAAAAAATCTCCATTTGAATTCGATTCGACTGGAACCGTGACAAACAAAAAAGATATTTTTATTTTCACAAGTTGTCTATTACGTCTTCGCGTCTTTTTCGACAACATCTATTTCTCTGTTTCTATGCTAAAGCTGGTGGAACGTAAACCCACCGAAAACTTTCTAATAAAAAAAAAACAAAAGCTTTTTTAAGTGACAGTTTTCTATCAACGAAGAAGTTAACCAGACAAATGAGAAAGAATAGGCGAAAGTCACTAAACAGTTTGTATTCCATTAAATTAGAATACACGTTTCTTTGATGTACGCATACTGGTATAAACTTGTATTTCTTTTTTATTGTTAGAATTATCTTGCCAATCCGTTATTGAGAGAATATATAAACTTATGTCACGTAAGAAAATTCAACCGAGTCAACAATATTTGTACTATATATCTGTATCATCCAATTACGTGTCCGCACGTAACATTATTAATGACAACTATTAGGAGAAGTTCTCAACTTGTATGAACAGCTATTGTTTTCTTTTGCATATGTATAACTTAAGTACTCAATTATCAATTGCATTTAACATTATTGCGTTAACAAGATTAGTGTAAATTTCACCTTTACATGTGAATGAAGTGAATGCTGGGATCTTCATTCGATTGGATTCAATTTGATTGGACTCAAAAGCAAAACAAAAATAATTCGAAGTCGATTCGAATTGAATTATTCGCTTATTCGGTTCGGTTTCGATCTCTACTCTAAAATCACGAATGGTCTATCTATATACACCCAATACCATATTGAATACATACAATACACAATTCTTTTTTTCACTAATTTTCAGAAAATTATGAAAAAAAATAAATACATAATAATGAAATAATAGTTTTATTTAGATAATCACTCTTCACATTTGTGATCATACTATTAAATAATCTGCTAAATGTTAAATTTTTTTAAAGGAGGGGCTGAGAACAAAAAACAAAGAAAAATTTAATCGATTTGAAGTTAATAATATTTCCGATATCAATAGTATAGTTTCTGTTGATTATTTAAATCAATAGTTTTATTGTATTTATAATATATCGCTAGTTACAGAATGATCGACTACTATCAATTGTATATATGCTGAAAATACAAAACAATACTTTCAAAACAATACTTTTTCGATAATTCTAACAATCAGAACTAATTAATTCTGTAACAGCTAAGAAATGTCTTGACGCTTTCAAAATTTTTGAAGTGATTCTTTATCACTGTCTTCAATTCTGAAAACGACCGCCGGGTTTTTTTTTTGTTAGTATATTCCAACTAGTTTTCAGTATATGGAATAATGGGTCTTTTCTAATCTGAACAAAACAAATGTTCAGTTTGGGTGTGGATTTAGGTATGAAGAATATCCGAACCCACATCCATACCCATCCTGTAGAATCCACCATATTTTTCCGATGGATCCGCAGAAGTTCCAGCAGGACTCGCTCACTTTCGAACGACATTTCCTCAATTACCCACTGGATTCCACTACAAAAGCCAATAAACTTGTGAAGAGCGCCATGCACAGTAAATCCATGATACTGTAAACATCGATGTAATCAAACTACACCCACATTATATGCCCAGTGGGAACGACGAGGATCCTGCCAGAACACCACAATCTATAAGCCCCGAAAAGAAGCAAGGATAACCTTCATGCTTCACAATCATGACAAAAGCACAGATGTATATGCTGCACATAACGCTCCAACATACTTATGTTCAGAGTGAAACAAAAACGCTTTCTACAACTTCCGAAAATGAGTGATACAGTGTAACATACGCTGCCTTTTATACTCGAAGAGTGAACATTTTAATCAACAAAATAATCAAATATGTTCACTTTTCGTCTTTGTGCTGTGTACTCACTATAGTATTTTATAATGCTTACCAAAAGATGACCGAAGATGTTTCATACAGCTGTGGCATGTGAAGAAAATATGCGGAAGTGCTGGCGTGGGCATAGTGAAAATTCAGTATTTTGAATTACGAGAATGGTGAAGAATATGTAGTTTGAATTGGCTATTGTTCGCTGGTCTCGGCTATGCTTTTTTTGGATCACAAGATGCAATGGAATGATTGATAAGTGTTTGCGAAAAGATGACTGTGAGCGATTGTACAGCATTTGCTTTTCGGAAAGGTTGGCATCCGAGCTTCGGATAGAGCAGAATGCAACTTTTGAGACGGTGAGATCCAGCCGTTTTCTGTCGTACTTCCTTAAATTTGGTTGCATATTCTTGTACATATCAAGAAAAAAGTAATCACACGTCTTGAAGAATATCCTTTCTTTTCTTTAATGATTGTTAGAAAATGATATTTCATTCTGGTGAAAAAAACTACAACAGTCTATAAATCCGGGCTTTCACATCAGGGGTGTTCGTGCAATCATAAGTTATTGAACTATAGATCCTGCATTTTAATGAATGTCAAGAGATCAATCCGTTTAAACATGTTGATTGACTTAAAAAATGGGAAATAACGAAGTATCGTTAAACGTAGCGAAACGTGTCCAAGATAATATGCGCAAAAACGTTTTCTTAGCTGATTTCTTCATGTTAAGAAGCTTTTCTCCTTGCGAACGCGGTTCAACTCATAAACTTTGCCATGAAAGCAGATAAAAACGCGTAAGTTTGAAGTACGTTACGCGTAATAACGTGCTCACATATTTAAAACTCAGAAGCGTTAACAAATTCGTTAAAACAGCGTTTTATCGATATTTTATCGCATCTTTTAGAGGTCTTATCCGACTAAGAGGAATTCTATTTCTAATGCTGTAGATAGAATTAATCTTCTCACGAGTATATAAACGAAGCAACTATTGTCACATTATCCCAGTTCCAAGCTTTCAACCTTAAAAAAGCTCGCCATACTTTGTTGGTTTCTATGTGACGATATATGAAATAATGCAAATGTTCTCTCTCGGATTCTTGATTATCGAACTCATCGTAGGAAAGTACTTGATTGGTTAGAAATCTGATAAGATACGCTGTAAAAATCTGTTCAAAATGCAATGGACAACAGTTCTGCAAGTTTTCTATGGAACTTTCGTGAGAATGAACGAAACTTCATGGGTCTGTTGCGATTTGGAGTATGAGCTTTTCCGACGCGAGATACAACACTTATGATAAAAGAAAACTGAAGTATACTGTACTCGATGCAGAAGACGAAGATCTATTGATTCTATCGTCGTAGTTCTTGTGATGGCTTTTACTATGATGGACGGAATGTTAAAGGAAAAAGAGCACGTGGTTTAGGTGATACTCGACCAGAATTGATCTGTTATGATTGGATACTATTTT
Organism: Rotaria sp. Silwood2; assembly: GCA_905329745.1. Classification (NCBI taxonomy): domain Eukaryota; kingdom Metazoa; phylum Rotifera; class Eurotatoria; order Philodinida; family Philodinidae; genus Rotaria; species Rotaria sp. Silwood2. The sequence continues at coordinate 147,235 of CAJNSZ010000019.1, read as the reverse complement.
CATAAATTTCTATGAACAGTAATAGTTTGTCGAAATGAATGAAACTTGACAGTTCGACTTGTGGAATATACTTCAAGTTTACTGATCGAACTTATAAGAGTATAAATGATATAATCGCAGGCTTCAAGTATTTTATGAGTTCATGTTCAAACTTATCTCAAAGTCACTGATCAAATGAATGTTTAACGTTCTCTCATGTTAAAATAAAAGTAATTGCTTCTTGTTTCATCGGCTATCCGATGGTTGCCAGTATTCTCTTACTCGAGAGTCTTTTTCATCGATACAAATGCCGTAAAGGCGCAGAGTACACATTCGTCGAAGTGTCCTCATTGGTAAGTATATAAGTTTGCATCAATTGCTCTGATTTGTGTAACGAATTGAAAATTATATTTCATTGTAAGTAAATTGTTCCAATAACAATGATGAATGTAACAATGTATGAAATAAAGAAGTACATTGCGATAACACTTGACGATCACAATTGGTTGATCACATATGTGAGACTATTCTGAATTCTTAAAAACAAAATATTCTGATTTCCAATGATTGAACAGATTTTTTTCTTTTTTTCTTTTTATATTTTAAACTCGTTCAAGTTTTTTTTGAGGTCGTTTTCTTCACTAGCAAAAACGTTAAGATGAGAAAAAAACTTTTTCCTGGATGGATGTGGCAATGACGACTGTTTCGTTGTGACGAATGAGGAAACAATCAGTTCAGATTGATACTCAGTGTAAGAAGCAATTGAATTGATATTTCTCACCAATATCAAACAAGTGCCACTCATTTGATTTGTTTCTTTGCAAGCGAAACTTTTTATGAAGCTGTTCTTGAGTAGTACTATATGCAAGAATAATACTGTTACTTGACTTCATCGAAATTGCATGATATACTAAGCGTGCATAGAGTTAGCAAGATGCATCTAAGTTATTTATTTCAAAGAGAATTGAAAGAAAGAGTTAATATAAATGTGAGAAGTTAAACAGCTGGAATAAAAATATTCAAATGTCTTCGTGGTCGTTTATGAACGTAATTATCGCTCGTATTCTACTCGCTCTCGAGAACGGTATCGATTCGATGAATTTTTCCAGATGAGCCAAACGTGTACGACGTTTTGTATATCTTATCATCATGGCTGACCCGAGTCTGCATTGTATTGCCATTTGGGTCATCCTGGATAAACTCTAAAATCTTCCACGGTGTCGAGTTTTCCTTACTATAGTAATCTTGGGCTTCCTGAATATTCTTGTAGATAACTTTTGAATTAGTTGTTTTTTGAACATCGGCCTCGAGAAAATTACCAAGCTGATTGACGTGACGACCACTGACGGCCTCAGCAAATTGTTCGACGATGGTTTTGTGTGATGACTTAGACATGATGCTCGAATGGTAGTTTGATTGCTGGCTGCTTTTCTATCCGTGCGAGTGAAAGAGTAATTTTACTTTTTTCTTCTTTTACATTTAAACATTGACGAACATCGTGTGCATTGTCGGAAGAAAAATTAGCGAAGCGATCGGAAGAATAAAAAGGAAATAGCTGCTTAGAACAATCATTTTCCTCTCTGCCGATCCCCACCTCACGACGCATTTTGCGACCTATTTTCTCCTTCACTCACCATGCATGCCCATGTAAGCCAACTTATTTTCTGTCGATTGGTATGGCAAGGTTAGCCGAGAACAGGCTTTTTCGACGTGTAGTATTTATAAAGCCGTTCGGGCATAGAAAAAAATCATTTTTTTCTCAGTTTATCTTCCGGTGACATATGCAGTCAAAAATTGATAATGTTTTATTTGTATCTTGAGCAGAAAACACATCACAGCATGAACGATCCTGTTTTTTCTGGCTGTTTCATTCATCTTTTTATTTTCATCAAGTACAGCTAGTATAAGTTTATCTAGTGCCTTCATAAGATTGAATTGATAAAAGGATTTATTCTCACTTATTTTTGATACACAGAAGAAAATATGCAAGTTGGGTTCGCATACGTTTCTCATCTTATTCTACTTCAATTTTGTTAGAATATTATGCTGTTTTCCAGAAAATTGCAGGCAATGAAGATGTATGGACCATTATAAAATATATCTCGCTGAATGTAGTTCAGAAGTTTGATAGCCGATCCTAGAAATGTTGTGTCTCAGCAGGCTGCTTCTTATATGTGTAGGGTACACAGAGATATCTACATTCACTCTCACGAATTTGAAATGGGTGATAGCTCACGGATGTCTAACGTCTTGCAGTCATCTGAATAAGTTAGCAGCTCTAGTTAATGTGTAAAAAATCAATATGTTTTCTAGCATTCCAACTACTTACTTCAGAAAGAACAATTATCGAAATGTGATTTTGAAGACTGAATCAAATTGTATATGAGTGACATCTATAATATTAAACAATACTAGAATATTCTCTACAACCAATCCTTCTTTGATCCTCATGAACATGTATATATTCATTGGTTTTATATTGCATTCTTTTTTTTTGTGAAGATATTACTGTTCTAAATTGTTCTTAATTATTAATAGATGGTCGCAAAAACGAAAAAATCGAGATCACAAATCTCTATTCCAACTAAATCAGAACTTCTTTTCAAAGTGGGCAAAGATATTCCAAAATGGTATTTGCTTGAAAACTCTTTCGCGCTTTCTTCATCATCAAAAACCATCAATGAGAAATATGATAAAGAAAAATGTGAACAAATCTATCGATTAGAATGTGATCTCTATCAAAAACTCTATCAACAAGATCAATCATCTGATTATCAATGGTTACAAACATCGCTTTCAACAACATCTAAAGTAAGATTATTTACTTCATCGAAAAATTATTTTTTCTTTTTTATTTAAATATTTCTTTTTAGGATCGTCTTGCTGCTCTAGTTACATTAATTCGTCGTTCACCAATTCATGCTATAAAAGAACTAGAAAATTTAGTTAATCTTCTACGATCTAATATTCAACATCGTCGTGATGCATTAACAATAGCTGAAATTCTTGAAGATGTTTTCATTAATACTTATTTACCAGAAAATCGTCGTTTATTCTTCATTAATCAACAACCTAATCAACCAACTACAAAACAAACTGCTGCACTTGCATTTGTTGAAGAAACAATTAAACAACTTTATTCAAATTTTATTGATTTACTTCAAGTATGTTAGGCATAGTGAAAGGATGAAATGCCTCAGACTCTATTTTGGCCCATTTATTTTTTTCCCACAAAGAGACATCAAAATTGTTACGTTTTGTAAATTAGAACTATTTATGCCTTTTACAAATTTGACCATTGTCATATGATTTTTTTTTGGATTTTGAACTAAGAAGACACTCTTACTATGAAATGAAGTCATAAGTCAATCAGTTTAGCCATAGTGTGATCAATAGAACATGACTTGGGCTACATTTTAATAACCAAACCTTCACTACTAGTAGAATACATAACGAGTTACGCGAACTTGTATAAATTATTCAGAAAAAAGTAGGACCAAATCGCCGAAGCCGAGGCCTTTTTCTTCATAATAGGTAAGGTGTGATCGTTTTTTCTCAGACTCGTTACTTTCCTAGTCTAAAGAAATAATTTATTTGGAATCAGCATCAACAACTGAGTTGATCTATATGTATTTCAAATTACTAGGAAAACTTCTATTTTCGTCGAAAAATTTACCCATGGTTCTCCCTCACAATTTAGTCAAGAATGGCCACTCTTTTTGAACAAATTATAAATGTTCTTGTAAAATGTCTTAGTACCGAAATACAGTCCCAGTCACATTCTATTGATCACACTATGAGTGAGCTCATTAGCTTGTGACTCCATCTGTACGCATAATGCAAGACCTTACGGCAACATTAATATAAGGTTAGATTTGCCAACTCAAGTGCTACAAAACCTTGACAATTTTAATATTTTTTCGTGAAAAAAAATAAGTGGACCAAAACAGGTCCTTCTGTATGCCCGTCCTTTTCGATAATGTCGATTGAATTTTCATTTCAGCAAATAGCTCATGATACAATAGGTCAAATACGTATTAAAGCAATAACAATGCTTGAGCGTTTACTATCTCAACGACCTGAACAAGAAAAACGTTTACTCGAATTAATTGTTGATAAATTAGGTGATTCGGATTCAAATGTTGCAGCTAAAACTCTTCATTTACTCAATCAACTTTGTAAGAAAAAAAAAAAAACATTTTTGTTTTGTCTTGTAAAATTATTATTTTTATAGTGGAAAAACATTCGGGTATGAAGACTGTTGTTGTGAATGAAATTGAACGACTTCTTTTTCGGCAAAATATTCGACAAAGTGCACAGTATGATAAGAAAAAGAAAAAAATTCTTCATTGCTTTTTATAAAATTATTCAATTATAGACATTATGGTTTATGTTGTTTAACAGCAATCATATTTACAAGTCAAGATAATGATTTAGCTAATAAATTGATTAAAATTTATTTTGCTCTTTTTCGGGTAAAATTTGAAGAAAATTATATCTTTTTTTTTTTTATAGATATTCATTTTTTATTTAATTATAGTTATTTAGTGTTAAAGAAAATGTTAGTTCAAAATTTTTTGCAATACTTCTTGGTGGTGTTACTCGTACTATTTCATTTGCAACAGGTAAATAAAGGGATAGAAAAATATGATTTCGAAAAAATTCTTTTTTTTTCTGTTAAATTATCGTTTGAGAGTAGCTATGTTACAAAATTCTCTCGATACTCAAGCCTCTCTGTCAAATAAATTTTATTTGGCATCTTGTTTTTTGCCAAAACTTTTGATGAGTTCCGTCATCTTCTGCTTGATAAATATGTTTTTCCCATCGTACATTCCAAAATTATCAAAGGAACTTCATCAAAGTCAATTGCTCTTTTCGGTGTGAAAGAGTATATGAAGCTGTGGAGTGCATTTTTTTGATTTTCATAAATATATGACCATTTGAGAGTTTCTCCACGTATTAAACTTGTTATCTTTTTTCTTCGCATAAAATATTTGAAACTTAAGAAAAAGTTTATTGTAAGTTGACATGCTGTTTCAAATTCAAAAAAAATTAAATCTATAGAATGAAGATCCAGAAAAAAAATTTGGATGGTCAAATGAAATATTTTGTACTCTTGTAGGATAAATTTCTTTCGAGAACATTATGATATACGATTGAAAATTTCAGGCAATTTGAATGTACCTAACCCGAGATCGATTTTTGAGGTTGATAATTAACTTGAAATTTGCTTTTTTTGAATGATGAAATCAGAAAATAATGGTTGTGTTTATCTAAATAAAATAATAAATAATATCTTGTTTTTAGATTCTGGATAATTTTCTAAATTAATTTATATTTGTTAGTTAGACTAGTGGTACTCAAGTTGAAACTAGAAATAATTTAAACTTAAAAAAATCGGCATCACGAGTCTAAAGAGATCATTGAGTTAGCCTGTCTGAGAGATCGTCTGTCTCTCATATTTCTTTCCTTAATTTTCGATAAAAAGTTTTTTTCTTCGAAAATGAAAGATAAATATCCAAATATACCGTGAAGTATCTATAGCACTGCAAGATGAGAAATAATTTATTTAAAGTATTATTCGCACGTTCTAATAGGTTATAATTATTAATTTGTTACATAAAACGTCGAGTAATAGTTATTTTCCTGTCAATTTATTCATTCAAAATGTTCTTCGTTCGTCTATTTTCTACCGAGACATTCAATATTATATCAAAAAACCTTTCATCTAGTCATGTCATGTCATGTCATGTCATGTCATATCAGCATGTATGTCTTCCTTAGCCTCTTTTAATGACAACCTTCTGCTTCTATTCAATTATCATCATATTAGTATGTAAAAAATAATATACAAACAAGCAAACTAAATTGATGAATACGAATGATAGGTATAGAAAAGCTAAAAGATTGATAGCCTTTTTTTTTGACCTCTTATTGGTATAACGAATTTTACAATAGTGTAGTTTCTTAAACCCTTTCATGGCAGAATTATTTGTAGTAAAAACTTATTTGTATTTAATGGAAGAATAGTCTTTGTGTGTCTGGAAGCTCCAGCATCTAATTGATTCCGCTCTTTATAATATAGATGATGATCAATATACAGGACATAATGACAGAAAAAATAAATATACTCGAATAAATCAAAAGACAGATGGCATGTGTACTTTCATGCGTGTAAACAGAACGAAAGAAAACATATGGAATATTTGTGTTTTACAGGTGCCATACTATAACGCTTGAAAAAAGAAAAGAACGACAAGAGAGTGCACAAATACAAAAGTCCTACATGGTTGCAAAAATCTTACTTTTTACAACATTTGATGGATGAGCGTTGAAAGTTATGCACTAAAATTGCGTTTATGCTGCAAAACCTTCATCGTCGTCGATTTGTCTCTCATTATAATATACAGAAGTCATCAAGCACTAATCTGAAAAGGAAAAATGTCACTATCTTATCTATGCGATACCCACTGAGAAATGTTTATTGATTTGACCACCTAACATGAATCTAATTTTTCTTTTCTCAACTACGTAGTTAGTCATCTACTTAAATAAACAATTAAAACTGTCATCAGTGTGTATGTACTTTGATTCAAATTTTGGTCGATTCTATAAAATAATATAATACTCCATCGACTGGGAAAGATGAACTTTATTTTTGCAAATATTTAGTCGTTTGTTGTATCACTATAACTACTATTCATTCAAAAAGTCAATTTACTTAGTTGCATTGCGAATAACTCAGGCATTGAAATAACTGGCATTCTGTGGTTTTCAGTATTCGAAAGAGAACACATAACTTTATCAAACCATATAAAAATCTAGGTTAATCTCTTCAAACATTTTCGTTGTCATGTTATAAATATTCTCATGAGACCCTCAAAGTCGTCATTTTTAATTAAGTATTACGTAGGAACAATATATATGTTCATAATATTGCTGGTCTTCTGTGTATAGTGATAGTCATCAATGACAATTTACATCGACCCTTCTTTTGTCAAGCTTCTCACATCCAGAGGCGTATAACAATCGATTATAACTGAAGTAAAAATCGTTTATTGACATCAAAGTAGATATAACTGATGCTTAGTATTAAAGAACAGTTAATAATAATGATAAGCAGTATTCTTTTCTCATTAATTTTCTTTATGAGAAAATCTATTTGTATTTGAAATTTTAGTTGATCTTGATAATATAATCGAACATCTCAATGATTTATTTCGTATTGTTCATTCAACAAATTTTAAAACAAGTGTGCGAGCATTACAATTAATTTTTCGTATTGTTGAACAACGGTAAATATTTATTTATACAGAACAAGAAAGCTATACAAAATAATGTTTTTTTTTTCCGATTTGTTAAGATCAGAAATTGATGAACGATATTATAATGCATTATATAAAAAACTTTCTGAACCAGAATGGAAAAATTCTAAAATGCTTTCAACATTTCTTAATCTTATATTTAAATCCATGTTAAAAGATGCAATGGAACCTCGCATACGGGTTTGTTTCATATATTTGACAAAATAAAACAAACATATTTTTCTTATAGGCATTTATTAAACGTTTATTACAATTATGTCTTTTTAATGATGTACCATTTATTTGTGGTATACTTTTGCTTATATCTGAAATAGTTAAAAGACATGCTAGTGGTCAACATTTACTTTTATTTTCTCAAAAAGCAAATGTTCTATCAGTAAAAAATGATAAAACAATGGAAGATGATGATGAAGAAGAACATTTTCATGATGTTATTAATGTAGATGATCAACCATCACAAATTGTACCAGAAGTTTCATCATGGAATCATCAAAATTTAAATAAAACAAATCAAAATCACCTAAATCATTATGATATATATAAACGGAATCCATTATATTGTGGTAGTGATTATACATGTTTACATGAATTAATATTTCTTAAAAATCATTCTCATCCAACAGTTGCATTGTTTGCACAAAATCTTTTCGATGTAAAACTTTTTTGATAATTTTGTAAAATACGATCTAAAAGGAGTGTTGAAGTGTAAGAGTAAAAATTTAGATGACAAACGATTGTCAAAAACTATCATATACCATGACATATGATTATCAGAGACCTTCACAGACCATAACAGATACTTTAACAACTATCCTCTACATCTTGATGTACGATGACAGACTATACATCAATAACGTTTTGTTATAATATATATGAATTACTTTCTTATCACTCTTATGGAAGATTAAGTAAAAAGATGGTGAAGATATATGTTTCAAAATGAAAAGAATAGAGTAATTTTCTTGAGATTAACAAAGTTAGCTAGATCGTGTTTTACATTTTCATCTTGTAGCAATCGAACTAATAGATTTTTATTTAGGGAAAACCTATTGATTATAATGGCAATCCATTAGTTGATTTTAATTCAATGCGTTTTTTTGATCGTTTTATTTATAAAAATCCAAAAAAACAAATTACTAAACATGGTAAAATCAAAATATTTTTAATTCATCAAAATTAAGTGTTTTTTTTTTTCATTTCGTTAGAACTTTTAAGAAAAAAATCTCGTCATGCTGCTGGTCGACTCTATTTACCTAAAGGTGTTAAAGCAGTAGCTGTTGATAGTAATGAATATACACGATTAAATCCAGCTCATATTCCAGTCGATGAACGTTTTCTATATACGTATGTTAATAATTTGTAAATTCAATTAATCCTAATGATTAAATTTTAATATTTAGATTTATGAAAATGCGACAAGAAAATAGTGAATTAGCACAAGAAAAAAAGAAACAAAAATCAGTTGAAGGAGACATTGATGACAATGAAAGTTTGTCAAGTGTATCCGATGATGAATTTGATAAATATTTAAGTAAGTTAAGATTTAAAAGAAAACCATATATATATATAATACTAAGAGAAAAAAATTTCAATGAGATTTATAGTTGAAAGTATCTTTTCAAATGAATACTTTCTTCTTCTTCTTTTTTTTTGTAAAATAATCAAAAAAAGGACTCATTTGAAAATCTTGAGTAGCACTCAAGATTAAATGAGCCTAGTATCAACGAGAAGAAAAAATTCATCTATTTTCATAAAGGAACAGTGAAAGTGTTCGAAAGTAAATATATGTATATATCGAGATAGAGGAGTAGTTATTATTATTTTTTCTCTTCTAAGGTTTCTATAATTCATTGCAAAACTACTTATTTGTGCTTCATTGATCTGTTAGTATAAACGAACATCGAAAAAGAGAGAAAGAAAACTTGAATATTGATCAAAGTTCTTGTTTATCAATTGAAATCTAAGCACAGTTTATTTAGAATACAAATGGGTTCTTACTAAACTATATTTCAGTCTCGATACATGTCAGAATTATAAATTGACTATTGAGTATCCTTGTGATTTTTTGAAACGTAAATATCGAATAAAATTCATCGTTTTTAAGTAGAAAAAGTAAATATTAAAATAAACAGTGAAGTATCTGTACAACTAAAAGATGAAAAATGATTTATTTAACTTGTCTAAGTTACTTTTCGCACATTCTAATCGCTTTTTATTATTATTATATTACATAAATCGTAGAACAATTCTTATCGTTCTTTGATTTATATTTATATTGTCATAATATGAAAGGAGTTTATATGTGTCTTTGTCTTTTTTTTATCCGATTATATTCAAAATGTTCTTTTTTAAAAACAAAGGTTCTATCTAAATGTTAATATTTTTTTTTCGTTCGTCTATTCTCGATAGAGACATTTTGTATTAGATCAACATATCTTTCGTATGATCATGGTATTTCAGTATACTTGGCTTCTTTGTCTTGTTTTTTTATCAAGATAGTCTTCTACTTCCCACTCAATTATTATCATAATATTATTATGAAAGAAAAATAAGTAGACAGATCACGCCAATGAAACCAGATAATAGGTACATGCAAGCTAAGAACGTCTATAGTCTTTGATTAGTAAGATAAACCTACAAAAAAATAGGCCTCCTTCAATTTCTGCTACATATTTAATAGTAAACGAGATATTAAGAATTTGATATGTTATCGTGACAATATGAACATTGTTCGGTGCTTTAAATATTGATTCAATTTTAATGGAAAGAATAGTATTTAAAAAAATCTAGCCATTGATACTTCAGAGATAATTATCACAAAAAGAAAAAAAAAATCTTATCGCTGTCACGACAATAAACATGTACTAATAAATTTACATAATACTATAACTTTAGCTATATTATGAATAGTAAAATAATGTGATGCAATTGTTATTGTGAGCTTGTAAAAAGAAAAATTACTCTACCATATTAACGATAGTAGCAGCATAATCATCAATATTTCGTTTCTGATTTTATTGATACTGTTTTATTATAATATTGAAATTGCACTTCAAAAATAATACAAATAATATGATCGAAATCTTATCAAAGGAAAATAAAAACGGAGAAAATTTCATAAATCATGATTAGTATATCAACTCAATGGTTTATCTTTTTTTTTTTTTTTACAAATAATTAACCATACTAAAAATCATAAACTATTCACCCATGACCTTAATCTTGTCGCTCGTGACAACAAATCAATGTACACTTCTATATTTTTTGTTTTTATGCTCATTAGACCATTTTATGGATGATATGGATAAAGACGAAATTGATATCGATGAAGATGATAATAATAGTGTCGAAGACATTGCAAGGTTTGTCAAAATTATTTGATATTTTCTTTTTCTTTATATGAAATATTTTTCGCTAGTACTGTTCAACGTGTTCATCGCAATGATGAATTAAAAGATGATGATAATGATGATGATGATGATGATATGAATCATCGTCCTTTCACATTAAATGATGGTGACTTATTATCCGATGATGAACAACTTGATGATAATGAACATGATACAATTAGTAATCAACATATTCATGATAATTTTAAAGTTGATAATGAACGAGGTATGACTATTTCTTTTTTTATTATCATTCTGCTTTTTGTTTCTATGATTTGTTTTAATTAGAAATGAAACAAATTAAATGGGAACTTGATCGTGAACGTACATACGCTCAAAGGTCACGTCGTTATGATAAACATATTAAAAAGACAAGTAGACGAAAACCAAAACTAACTCGTCGTGAGAAACGTCAACAAATGAACCAACAAGTTATTAAAAAAAAAAAGAAACGTGTTCATTTTAGTTGATTTATTTGTTCAAAAAAAAAAAGAAACGAAAAAAGAAAATGTGTAGTAATCGATTGATTGCACGAAACTTCTTTTTTTTCATTGTTTTAAAATTGAAGTGTGAAAAGAGAAGAAAAAAAAAGGCATTTGGTAGATGTACACTTCTTTTCTATGTATTTGTTAAGTGTTAAACCTTGAACTTTTAGTACCATTGAAGCAAAAGAGAGAGAGAGAGAGAAAGTATATAGAGTAACTACAGAAGTCTAAAGACTATATGATAAAATCTAAAAATTTTGTTGTTGTTGTTGTTATTGTTGTCTTCTATTCAATAGGAAGAAACCTTAAAGATCAATATTATTTCTAGTGATCGATGTCTTTTTTACCTTCAGTATATACATATAGATCAAGGTTGATGTTTTACTAGTCGCACTTTATTTGCAGACATGAACAAAGACATACTTTATATTGATATCAGATGTAGAGTATGTATGTCGTTGAAAGTAATCGATATGAAGTACCTGAAGAAAAATTTTACTGGTTGATTCGATGACACATATGCAGCAGAAAGAACGAGATGAATGACCCTTATGGGACCAACCTACAACAACACGAACACTCATATAGTTATATATATCATACTGAACAGAGATGTATGGGCGGGTATATGTGTGGTCACTAGCAGTCAACGTATAAATTAGCCATTCCGATGTTCACATTCGGTAGATTGAGCACTAACGTATGTTCATTGTCTGACTTTTTCTCTTTTTCTCACTCTTTTTGTGATTAGTGCTCATAGTGAGAACGAGGTTGGAGGGCGCGTTAATGTATCATCATTAGTATTGTATATATGCGAGAGGTCCGATTAGGCGACAAAACGAATAGGCGAATGAAGTGATTATCGTTCGTCACTCGTCTATGCTCGATTGCATTCTCAGACTGAATTATATTAATTCAGGTTTTTTTCTTGCTTTCTCTCGCGTGTATTTCTCAAACGTTTCATGTGAAAATGAATAATTAGTTACCTAGAATTAATATACATATGTTATTTTGCGATCTTAAATTTAGTTATTTTTAGTTTCTTTTTTTTTAATAACAACAACTGAGATATTTATTTATCTCGTTTTGTATACATTGGTGCTCTTTTCTTTTTTGTCGTCATCATATTCTTCGTCTCCTTTTGTGGTGTTTATAGTTGCAACAACCACAACTATTCTCTACCTTACAACGCAAAAAAAGAACGAAAATACTCTCTACTCGCACACATACATCACATACGGAAGAAAGAAGAGAGAGAAAGAAAGAAGAGAAGAGAGACAAAAAAAGAGGTTCGTTTTTCTCCTTCTTCTTCTTCTTCTTCTTCTTCTCCACCGCGTTTGTTCTTCATCAACCTTCTTCTCATCAGCCAGACGTCACTGGTGCTACTCGTCTCTTGAACTATTGTATTGGTCGTCATGATATCATGCTTCTTTGATGTTTGACCTGTCGTCAAATAAACGACGACAACGATAATTATGATGCGAAAATTTCGTAAAATCTTTCATCCAAAAACGACGATATCAACAGCAAATAAAAATGAAAATGTTCATACGCCGAGTAGTCCTGAAACGACATTGAACGACACATCTTTTGTTAAACAAAATTCACCATCCATTAACAATCATTTGTATACAGGTAGACAAAAAAAAAGAATTCTTTTACAGATTTTTCTTTTCTTATTTTTTTGCTTTACTAAGATTACGTACCAAGGACAACTTTTTTTGTGTTTGTGAGATTCTTTCATCTGTCTTCTTTTCGTTTTATTTCAATTCATCACACATATATATATATATATATATAAATATATGCAGTTTTGTTATTTGTTTATTCTTCGAAACAGATTGTGTCTAACAAATGGTTTTGCATAGAATAATTAGTTGATTGAAGGTTAAATCAAAAAATAATGAAAAAAGAAAATTAATATCGATGTTGTTTTCGACATTGTTGAATTCTTTTATTTACTATTACTTGAACTAAATTTATCAACATGAGATAAAACGATAATTGAGTCGAAATCGATTGTGTATACTGATTGATCGGACATAGTTTTAGTCACGCACATATTGTCCGATAGTCAAGCAGTTACTTACTTTGATCATTTAAGACTAGCGACCAGAATTAGACATGCACACACATCTGGAGGCGTTAGTCGACCGATATATTTTACTGATTTGTTCTCTCTCGCTACAGCTCTATGCATTCTTTACTACAGCCGATATATATATATAATAGATGTTTGTATGTTCTACATATAACTACATTTCGACATTCTCATAAGATACATATATACAAGGGTAGTAATAGTCATTTGGCTTCGGTATGATCGAGCAATGATTATGATGATGATGTGAGATATCGATAATAATAAAATGAAATATGTTCCTCGCCTTTTCATATACGAAACATATTCAATGTTGAAATGTAAAAGATATATATAAACGAGTAAAATATATATTCTTGCACGTTACTATATTATCATTAGAGTGTAAATTATAATGGATGAAGACAAGCAAAGATCGATATATTTCATTGTTTGTCAGTTGATAATATCTTAGAGCAAATACAGTAGAAACTTCTTTCTTTTTTTTTTTTTTTTGTTACAATATACCCTTGATAAAAATGTTTCGAAAGTACATTATTTTATTTGAGAATGAATAGTATACAAGACAAGGTTATCTATCTTTTATTCTTAGTACTAATCATGATAAAATAGTTTCGTTTTTTTTTTCTTTTTTGTATTAATGAGAAAAAAAGTTTGTTCGATTGAAGGTAAAATTGTTGATCAAAATACAAAGAAACGAAAGAAACGATATAATATAGGAGTTATTGGAAATAATTAAAAAACTTTTCATTCTGAATAAATATATAATGACATTTCAATAGATGTCGTCTGATTTAGAATTATCGTTTTAGATATCTTTTTCTCTTTTTCAATAGTTTAAATATTTATTATTATCTTTATGAAAGATCATAAATTCATATCAATTTTTGTAAGTATATACAATATGAGCATTTGAAGTTGGCAATTTGATATCCATTTTACGGATCAAAATGGGATCAACTCATATCGACGGACACATACATGCATATATATGAGTTACAATAGATACGATTGAGATACGATATGTATATGAATGTAGAAATTTAAGAAATGTATGAATTTTTGTAAAACAATCATTTTGATTAATATTATTTTTTTAAATTTTTACAATAGTGTCTAATGGATTGAAGACTTTGAACAGTTTTGTCTGACAAGAAATATATTCGATCGATTGGATGGAAAATTGTGTCGTAATTGAGAACACATAGTGTGTTGAACAAATATACGATCATTATATACAATGAGAGAGGCATAGCGAGATGACGATGCATAGTAGTATGGGTAGTTGTATTGATAACCTCTTTCTCTTATGTGTCAAGGCGTTCACCATTTATATTGAGAAAGAAAAAGAGAAGCCTTACTTCGTCTTCTTTTTCCGTTTTGGCGAAAAGAGACATAAATACTCTAACGTTCATTTGGACGTTGTTCATCATTCAATATGATAAGTGATACAGCATAAGCGAGCATATGAAAGAGAACAACAACAAAATCTCTCACTATTACTTTTTACCTATTGCTTATTCATTTTTGTTGAATAACAAAAATTACAACGTTGCATATTAATACTCAGATAAAAATATAAATCTATTCTTTTTTTATTGCTCATTTGTCGTTATTATTGGTAGTTTATTTAAATGAAGAATTATAAGCGTAAACGAGCAAAAAAAACAGCCATCATACAACAAGGTGAGAGATTTTGAAGATAAAATGAAATAAAATATGATGTGATATTAATCAAAACGCAAAAGATCTTTTTCTCCTTTTTAGAAAATTTTTGTTTTATATCATTTTAGACTTACCTGACCTTTTGGTTATCACTGATTGTGATATAACGAATGAACATAAGAAGAACTCCTCTTTCTTTTAATATTTCTATATAAAATATTTTATTCGCATAAAAGTTCAAGGAAAAAATCTTATCATTGATAATCAATATTTAATCAAAATGAAATGATCCTTGTTTTTTTTTCTTTCTAAGAAAAAACAAATAATTATAATTCGAGGTAGAATAAAAAAAAGAATAACAAGTCAAATAACATTTCAATGATAAAATTATGCCAGAATACACTTTAAGATACATTTAAAGAAGATATTTCTAAAAATTATATAATAGGATCAAAATAATTTGTCCTCTCTAATTCTAAATGTTTGTTAATCGCGTACGTTTTGTTTGATTCCAAATCTAACCAACAATTGTATTAAGGTGCATGATTTATGTACACACGTGTTGTATATCTAAGGATTAATAGTTGATCGAAACCAGATAACATGTATTCGTTAATTTTGATTTTCGAGTACATATTGAGAATAATAACGAACACATAGATGTATTTTTTTGTTCTTTCTTTTTCTTTTTTTTTTGTATGTTTTTAAGCCACCGACTCTAGATAGATTGTACCTCTCTGTTTTCTTTTGGTGCCTGTAAAAGAGAAAAAAAACCTAACGATAAAATGATTATTTCTTTGCAAACAACAGACACAATGACAGCCATGACGTCGGGTAAGACCTAAAGTAAGACTAGTCTTTTATGTGCATATAAATTTGTTTTGTGAAGGTTGGAGAAACTACGATTAACTTCTAACGGTAAATTGATAGCTTTGCAGTTTTCTTTCTTTTTTTTTTTACCTATATAACAATACTTGAGACCAACCAGCTGTTGTTCATTTTTTTTTCTTTGAGAACATGGTGACAGGTTGCACATTCATTGATTGATCCAGACAGTTTTTTTTTTTGGTCACATAGTTAAATGAAATTGTCGTTCGTTATGATGAAAGATAAAAAGACAATGAAAGGTTCCGTTTCTTTTGTAAAATTGACAAGATTTAGACTACTATTCAATTTATTTCTCAATAAATCACACGATTAGTGGTTTTCTTTTTCTCATTTTTCTATTTGCATATAAAACCGCAGCCATTTTGACAGAACATTACCTTGAAAACAAATCAAATATTCACTAATACATATCAGTATACAACGTACCTGGAAAAGTATATTAATGTTGAAAACACGAATAGTAACAGCAGTATGAGATTCTCTGTTTTATTTTCTGTTATTAACAAAATGATATGGTGGTTATGGATGCTTCTAGTTTTTCTTTTAAAGTTTTTACTTTATTTATGTTGTAAATTTTATACGTACGCATGGTATATCATCATAAATGTCTACTATCTTGAAGCGAGTAAGATTTCTTTTTTTTTCTTTCTTCGTCTGCTTTCCTCTTCTTCAGTTTTTTTTCATACTGTAAATAGTAAAAAAAAAAGGTAATGCATACACTAGATACCTTATAAGATGCACGTCAATGGCATAATTTGTTTTTGATAGGTAGTTTAAAAGAGTTGACGTATATAGGACCTATGAAATAGATTCAGTCAGTTAAAGTCCCTGTCATCGTTGTTGTATGTGTATGTGATAAGGTCGACATATTTCTTTTAATCGTATAGTAGTGTCTCCTTCTCTCGCTTCCTCCAATCACCCTCCATTCATTTTTCACCGTCTATCCATATACGTATAAATATCTATATACACAAGCAACAGTGCTCATCTCTTTTTCTTTTTCCTCATCATCAACTTTTTCTCCTTCTTCTCTTTCCTAACTTGCCAAGAACAAAACAATTATTATTGATAAAAGTCGATAGCTGACGTGATCGGAGTTTTTATTATTGATGGACATAAATCTTGATGAGTTTAACTCGGGTAAGTTGCGCAAATGATTGGTTGTTATAGACGATCTCCTGCAGTGTTGATAGCAGTGTTACTGGTCATTCATACGCCTTTTTTTTTTGTTCGAAAGAGAAAGAAAGAACGAAAGTTTGAAGAGTATCCAATTACTTTTCATCGAACATAGAACTAATGATACAACAAAAAAAATTTTATGAGTTGCTCTCATTCAGCTTTTGTTCAATATAGGATAAATACTAAAAAAGTCAAGAACAACTCTTCAGCCTTCTTTCGGTTTCTATCAATATTGCTTATTGAATTAAAGTCTACTTCTTCGATAGTAGATTTTGTTTTGCACTTGATGTATGCATGTGTCAACGAAGTTCAAACGACTTATTTATTGTCTTTTACGATAAGAACAGCAAAGAAATAAATCTATTATTCACTAGTTTTCTTTTCTTCGTTTTCAAGAAGAACAGTATGTAGAGAATTGAAATTATAATCACCTATATATGAAGTGACCTTCTCACTTTCATATAAATTGAACATCGGTTAAGTCAACATAGTCACTATCGATAAAATATTTGTTTTTATATTATTCTCTCACAATTTATACTATAACATTTAGAATCACCTGTTACTATTTCAAATCCTACTCAATCACATTCAATATCCTCTGGAGACGATTCATTACCTAGTGTGCAGTATGCAAAAATGCGTATTATATCATCGCCAGTATTTCAATTACGTGACATAATACATTCTTTATTAACATCTATTCCACCATCATGTGATTTGATTTCAACATTTTTAACTTACGGTCAATCATTAGGTGCATCAACTATTCATGGATATCTTGTTGATCGTTGTTATGATACACAAACGTTAATTAATGATGAATTTTCGTCATATCAAGGTGTTGCATTATGTATAACATATGATGCATTATTAAGTGAACAACAATGGGAAGATGTATTTGGTATTCATGAATCAACATCAACAATATCCAAAACAGCATCATCATTTTTTCATTTAACAGATTTTTTATGCATATTAAGTGGTTCACGTGTTGTTTATTATGATCCAAATGAACGTATGATAAATGATGAACGTGCTTATGTATCAATATTTGATCTTGAAAATGATGATATTGAAATGTTTCAAGATCAATTTTCACCATTAGATTATTTTTTATTAAAATCTAAAACATTTTATAATGGTACATTAATACGTTTACCATTACGAACAACATCTACAACACAAATAACAACACATATACAAACATTAGATGATATAAAACAACAAATATTAAGATATTTTCATTTAAATGAATCATTTATTGAGTTATTATTAACACAAACAAATATAAATACGATTGAATTTGACTATACAAAAGATTTTCAAGTATTTACAAAATTTTTATCTATTGATAAACATTCGTTAACAACAATTCATGATGCTCAATCAACAACACAACTCATCCATATGACATTATCTAAACAAGCTGATGATATCAATACAAGGTTAGGAATTTTTTTTTTTCTTCTTTTCCTATAATAAAGATTGATTATTAGCTTTATACATTAAATACGTAGATCTTTATTTAATCTCTTTTAAGGTTTCATTCTAAGCAAATAAAATTATAAATTACGACGAATAGTAAGAATACAAATATAAGATGACTATAAAAGAGAAAATCATTTAAATCATGTCTTATAAGTCTTCCTGAATAAATACATATGTAAAACTGAGATTTTTTTTTATCCAAAATAATATTCATAGCACCACAAGTCTCGTTGTATATAACTAATTAGATATTGATAAAGTTATCTTGAAGAGTCGATGAACTGATATCTTATTCATTTATTAAATTATTAAAAGATCTAAAACCATGTGTACCTTGACAACTTAATAAAAAACAACTATAGCAATTTTCATCTGTCTTTTTCTTTTAAGTTATATTTTAATTAAAAAGAAAATTCCCAAAAGAGAAAACTATTTAATCTTTCTAGGAAAAAAAAGATATGAATCAGGTTTTCTCTAGAGAATTAAGTACAGACACTTGTCGATTGAATTGCTCGGAAAAGTGTTGTCATACTAATAGAGTTGTAAAACAACAAGCTACACATTCAGATAAAAGTAATATAACTTCAATTCGAGAGTTTTATCAATCAAGGAAAGGCTATTTTTAGAAAATAATTATGTTTTACACAATTTTCAGGGCTGAGCAATCCGAATGCACAAGTACTTGGTCGAAATCTTCGATTTTTTTCCATTGAAGAAAAGCTTATTCCAAGATTATCGTTGAATTTGATAAAACTTAACTTAATCTTGGGAAATAGATCTCTTGCAACGGGAAAAATCAAACTGGAAAATTTCAACGAATCATCTATCAGTTTGAATTTTTCTACCGAGAAGATCTTTCATCAAGATTGAATGGCTACATTGCCTGATACGTATCCACAATTTACTATGTTCAAATCTCGATACTACTAGCCTTGAACGCCTACTCTTATACTTAGTTAGTATGTATGGGAAACTCAAGAAGTTCGTGTCAGGCTGGCTGTCTATTCAGAGCTATAACTGTATTAAGTATAGGAAGAGTATCGAACTACTAAATCTACCACTAGACAGCACTGATACCTCAAGATAAGTGTATTCTACTTTCCTTCTTCCAACTTTTGTAACAAGGAAATCGTTATTTTCAAAAAACAGTGTAGCATTGGTTGAAAAGCTCGACTTGAAATGGTAGTATCCACAGTCCCCTTGACCATTCAATATGCTTAAAAGATGCTAGGATACTGCAAGTTTCAAACTTACACTATCACATTTGATTTTTCTGTTTGTGTTTGACTTATATATAAAAATTAAACTAACACTATTGATTGCTTATATTTTAAAATAATAATTGAAAATAACACAAAAGAAATATCTTTGCTCAGATTTAAAAATGCAATATCATGGTTACCATCAAATGATGAAATATGACGAAAAAGTGACATTCCATCTTATTCATCTATCTCTGAAAATCATTGAATACTTTATCCTTGAATTATATCGACAAAATAATCAATCGTAATTTAATGAAGTCAATAGAATAGTTAAATTGTTGAAACTAGTTTCTCGTAAACCCCCTCCCATATTAGAAGCTCCCCGGAGTTTCTATTAGGCCTTGCAAACTTTGGCCGGATTTTGCTGGATAGATCCTTTAAAGGGGAGCTTCTAATAGGGGGAGGGCTTCTAATATGGGAGGGGCTTCGATTACGGGGAGGGGTTTATCAATGAGTAAACATTAGTTATTCATTTGCTTTTTTTTCTTTATTTTAGTACTGTATCTCGTTGGTTATTATCAGTTTATAATGCTTATAATGAAAACGATAAACATGATATGCAATTAAAACTATTGCTTCCCTTAATACCTTTTTCTCCTTCATCAGAAACATATATATCATCAATCGTATCCCGTAATTACCAATCCATACAAATAACATCATCGCGAATACTATATTATTGTATAATACCATCATTAAACTTATTATGTAAAGATGATTTATGTATACAATTACGTCAAATAAAGTTTCCTCAAGCCTATGCTTTATTTTTAAAAAATTTATCAAGATTAATAAATCCAACAACAACATTAAATTTATCAATTGATCTTATTTGGCAATTAATGCCTGATATTGATGAACATCAACGTTTAATTAATGAAAATCAAAATTACTCCTTACAACAACAATATCTTAAAATTATTCATAGTCTTATACCAGATATTTGGGCAGAAATTGGTAAGATTTAAAGACAAAATACTATTGGATTTAAATCATTTAAAATGAAACTATCGAATACGAGCGAATTAAAAAAAAAAGAAATTCATTTACGATCTTGTCTTGATATATTTTTCTCACAATTGTACAAAACAAGAATATCTATCTATATTATTTTGCACCAGAGTTCTTGATTAGGAGGAAGACTACGCTGTCAAAAATGTTCGACTTTCTGCCAACTTTTTACCAGTAACTTTCAGGAGAAATCAGATTAAGAAGCATCATTTCCTTTTCTAGGGCAGACAGTGATGTGAAAATAAGCAGACAATGCCGTTGCGAGTTAAATACGAATGAGGACCAGGAATCGTCGGGATGGTCACGAACTCAGGTTCGAGTCTGAAAATTTTGGATTCAATAGGCACTAGTCATCGAGTACAAAAAGATGAAAACGCGTATCTCGTATCTTCGGAGCAATCATCATAACTTGATTAGAAAATTTCATTGAGAATATCAATGTACGGTTCGACCGGGCCTGAAAAGTTTGTACCAAACGAACTCTATTGAAGACGGACGATCTGGTAGTAGATCGTCGATTTGGAAAGGGATCAAATTATGATAAGTTTTCCTCTCATCGTTAAAATATATTGATAACTCTGTCCTATCCCTATCCAGAATAGTTTTAAATGATTGTTTTGTAAGTGAAAGTTAATGAAATGTTTCATCTGAAAAATATATTTATGAAATTTTTATAGTTTTACAATCATCTGCTTAATTACGATTGGTACAGAAAATCAATATCGTCATAATTTGATCATAAATATCAAATTTTTTTTATCATTTTATAAGATCGTTTAATGATGAATGTTCTGATTTGAAACTAATCAATGTACAAATAAGAACAAATGAGAAAGGGATAAATCCTTGTTAAAGAAGAAACTATCGTCCAATAATTACATAAACTCTTTAGGTTCTATTCAGATTTCATACAAATTTTATTTTACACATATCAATGTAAATTCATGACTTCACTTTATTAGACTTTGAAGAACAATAGTTTAAATATCAAGTGATCACATAAGAGATATCTGTCATTGGTAAAAACCTGCTGCGATAATTTAAAAGAAAAGCTCGCATGCCGCTGTTGCAATGGTATTCAAAAAGAATGTTTCCAATTTAACTGCTGTTACTAATTCATAAAGCTCATCGAGTCTCTGAGTGTTACATTTGTGAATACTAAAATTCCATGTAAAATCATCCACTTTTGAAATGTCCTTGAGGAAAAAAGCTGTCGCCACCGCTACAATGAACATCCGTAGGTTATATATAGTCATTTATTGATCTAACAAAGTAGTTAAAAGCTTTCCAATGATATATTTATCATCTGAATTTATACGAATTCATTTCATAATTAAAATCTGTCGCTATATTATTATCTTCTACTTTTTAATTTTTTATGATTTTCTATAGGTTTCATATTGTCTTTCGATGTTATCAATATAATATATTTTTGTGAATTAATATTCTCATACAATGAGATTTAAAGTTGAAATGTATTTCTTTCGTTTTTTTTGTCGAGTACGATACTTGAACGGATTCGCTTGATAAAACGTATCAAATATTACTTTATTACATTATTATACATTTACAGTAGGAAAAGAATCATTATGTCCATCTTTTACATAATAATAAACTCAGAAAATAAGTGATGCGAAAGAAAAAAAAAGAAATCTATGTATGTAGTCGTGACCGTAACATTGCCTTCTAATCAACACATCTTTGATTGAAATAATATTATTATTTCAGTACTCATTTTGAATATTTCATCTACTGTACGATTTTGTTTTGTTAAATTTTAAACATCCGTATATATTTTTTGTATAATAGAATTCGACTCAATATAAAAAATTTTATTGAACCAGAAAATTCATTTTTATTTTATCTTCGTCTTTTAGGTAAACAAGAATTATTCTATTCAGTTACTGAGGGCTGGGGCTATGTAGCTATAGAAGATATGATTATTAATAATGTTGAATCAGGTCCAATACAAGATGTTCTTACATTTGTATTTTCTGAAGCCAATGCTCCTATTGTTATTCTACCGTCCCATGTAATTAATGGTTTATGTAAATATTCTAATAAGCATTATTTACAAGTAATGACACCATTTCATGCATCAGAATTACTAGCAAAAAATTCATTAATATTTTCACATTTAACATATGAACAAAAACTTTCATTATTAACATATATTATATTAAATGATCCTGATCCAGGTCTTGTACTTGAGTTACAATTATTACCATTAGCTAATAATGAATTTATAACATTTCAAGGAAAACAAGCATCGACTATTTATATAATGGATAATAATTTAGATTTTTTAAAATTATTTGAAGATAAAAATTATGATAAATTTTTAAATCCAAACATCAATAAAAAATTATTTGATATTTTATCATCAGAAAATTTTCAAGGTATGATTTGGTTTTTTTTTCTTATATTTTATTCTAGAATTTCCCGATAATTTCTGTCTTTCTATTTTTTCTTAATTCTATCCAAGAAAGAAAAAGATCGTCATAAAATGGCACATTTTCCTTCTTCTCTTCTTTTTTTTTTTTCTGTTGTCGACTTATTATTCCGGGCGATTCTTTTTTTTTTCATATATATTCAAACAACGACCATACATAGAAAAGAGAAAAGAAAATAGTAGAGAATATAGAATAGAGGAAAAAAGAAAATGTCTCAGTGCAACAAACCGAACGACGACCCCCAACTGGTACTACATACGACAACGACATTAGTGCTAGTGGCGATAGAAAGTTGTTTTTTTTTCTAACTAAGAGTGTGTGGGATTTTTCAATTCCATATGTATCGGTCAAATTATTATAATCGTTATGTACCAACACAATCAACAGACAATAGTCGTCGATCTATATCGGCTTCACCATCACCTTATGATCGAGGTAATAGTGAATAATAAATAATGAATGGGAAGCTTAATATATTGACTGGAGTTTGAATGGTTTCCCATATTGACAGATGAAATAATGAAAGAATGACTTTGTTTGTCTATTGATATAAATGATTCTTTTTTCTTTTCATAAAAAGAAAATTTTATGAAAGTTTAAAATTAACTTGTTAATGGTAGCAGTTTCTATTCATATGTTAGATAAATAGTATGATGACATTTCTTATTTGTTACTGTTAGCTATTTCTTAGGGTTTAATGTATACGCACACGTCTTGCAGATGTGTATAGCTAATAAGAAAGTAACTCTCGATATATTGACTTGTTATGAATAATAAGGGAATAATTCTCTTATAAGTTATCTAGAATAATTGATCAGTTAAAATAGATTCGTCTAGAAATTGGCGCTATTTTATAGTCAGCGAGCAACGATGTATGTCTTTTTCTGTCTATATTTTTTGATGTTCAGAGAATGAAGAAAATAGATCAATCGTGTCTATGTGAAAAGTTTCTTTTTTTTTTCCTCTTCTTCGATCTTTATCGTAGTGTAATGTGTCTTTGAGCAAGGTTAATAAAACATACTCAATCGATCATCATTGTCATCATCATTTGTATGTTTGGAAGCAAAAAAACATAAGGCGTGTGAAGCCAAGGTGAAAATGGTTCATTCATGTATAGTACTTTAATGTTCACCTATCTACATGGCCAATGAATTAGTAACTGATGCGCAAATTGTGATTATTTCATATGTTTTACCGTAATTGAAATATATTTCGAACAGAGATGGCTTGAAACAAACAGAAAAAAAAAGAACGCCACGTTTCTTTACTTTTTCAGGTTCTTTTTATTCTCGAATGATTAAAAGAAAGATAGTTTTTTAATGATTATAATTGTTCATACACATTAACTAGCATAAACTATCTTCGCTAGACTGACATCCATGAATAGTATGACAGAAAAAAAAATCAATTTTCTTCTCTTCATTGCTCAATAACGATGATATCATATGTCCAATCGTTCATACTCGTGTATACACCTCTATACAGAAAATATTGTACTGTATCGGCATCCTACGTGTGATTTGTCACCTATTATTATTTTTCTTTTTCTGGTCTCTTTTTTCTTCTCTTTCTCTTCGTTTCTGTCTCTTTCTTTCTTACTCTGTCATTCTCTCAGCAATTCCTCAATATTAAAAACAATTGCAGTTCAAAATTCTACTTATCCGGTGTTGGTTGGTGGCTTTAGTAAGCACTTGAATACAAATACGTCGCGGTACTTCTTTTCTCCAACTTTCTTTTGTGTACATTACATTCATACACATTTATGTGCAAAAATTTTTTCGTAATACC
This sequence comes from Rotaria sp. Silwood2, assembly GCA_905329745.1. Lineage (NCBI taxonomy): Eukaryota > Metazoa > Rotifera > Eurotatoria > Philodinida > Philodinidae > Rotaria > Rotaria sp. Silwood2. The sequence goes on along the minus strand of CAJNSZ010000019.1, from coordinate 122,216 downwards.
TCGATATTTATTGTCAAATTGAATACATTTGAAAATTAATCAATCCATGTTGATCCGTCATCAAGCAGAAAAAGACAGTAGACAACGAAGTAAAGAATATACCTACGATTATCACTACCAATACCAATAAAAATAATAATACAAAACGAAATCGAAGAAGAAGAAAAAGAAATTTAATTTCTATTTTAAATTGAATAACAAAGGCGCTCATTCTTCTCTGCTTTTTTTGTCTTCTTCTTCTTTTTAAATTATCGCTATTCAAATGGGTAATACTACACATTGTTCAACAAAACCTTCATTATCTTTGAAAAAAACTTCACCCATATATAGACTTCAAACAAGTAGTCCATTACCAACTAATGTTCATCATTATAAAGAACAAATTCATTCTCAACCACTACTTTTTCACTTTACATGTAAAGGTAATATGTTCATCTCTATGTTTATTAGTTATTTACTAACATTCATTGATTATTTGAAAGTATTTTCAACGACTTTGAAGAATTTTTTACTTTTTACTTTTCCTTATGTATTTGATTTTGTCTACGTTTATTCATTCTAATTGAACATGACACATACTAGAATATAAAAATTGAAAAAAAAAGACTAAATTAAATATACATAGGACCTTCATTGTGCCCAAGAAAAAAAAAGAATACTTTCTATATATACATATAATATATCGATTAACAAGAGAAAAGCATGATGTAACTTACCGTTAAATTTTTTTTTGTGACTAAATCATAAGAGAGAACTAAGTAAGCAACTACGAAAATCGAACTCTGTAATTACAGTCGTTATAGGTGGAGCATTGAATAAGTGTATGAATTTTATATGAACATATCAATCAAGATTAGGTTGGTGACCTGTCAATTGCTGTATTGTATAAACTGAAGGGAGGAGTTGAAAAAAAAAACAAACGAAGAAAGATCTCGATTGACTATTACGTATTATGAGTCAGTTCGATTCTTTTTAAATCCAAAGAAAACATCATATACGAGAAATTTTTAAGTTTTTGATAAACATAACAATGAATATCTTTCGTTTTTTTTGTTATCGAATAAAAGAAATCTAATGACTGTAATAAAATTTGTTAAAGAATGTTGTAGGCATCTAATGATTCTATACTATTCATTTATATAATATTATTCGTAGAGACTTGATCGAAAGTATAAGATAACAACAGAATACTTGATAAGTATATGTCAATACAAAGTCATAAATACCAATTCAAAACTACCAAAAAGATTATTCATTTCAAATTCTACCTAATTTCTTTTTTTTTTCTTATATTGTTGTTAACTATTACTCGTATGATAAAGATTTCAAAACGAATATGACTTTTCTTTTTCTTTTTTTTTTCCTTCTTGTGATATTCACATTTTGATATAAGATTTATGACTGTAATTATAACCATATGTGTTCAATAGACCTGTTCTAATCATATGACATTGAGAGGTTTTTATTTCACAATAACCGGACACATTTTCCAAATGTCATTGGGCATATTTTGCTTCTTGTCTGGTACTTTCTTTTTTTTTTGTACATCAGTTATATGCAAATATTCAGGTGTTCTGATAAAGAAATATGAAAAAGAAAGAAAAAAAAGAAACGAGAGAGATTCGAAGAAGAGAGAAAAAAACATAGTGTACGAAAGGACAAGAGAAAGAAACGATATGTATGTATGTATGTATGTATGTCAAAAGAAGCAAGAGAAAAGATCCTTTTGCTAAGATTGTATTATCGTGAATAGACTCGAAGAGTCCGCCTTCTTGTTCTTTCACTTTTTTTCTTTTACTCGTCAATGGCATCAGCCTCTGGCACTACAAATCCATCAAAAAAACGTAATACATTCTTCAGTAATTTTCTGTCATCAAAAAATTTGTCGATATTTCGAAATAAAACATCCACAGCAACCAATAATACGAAAAATGTTTCAAAAGAATCTCAACATTATAAATCACAAATCAATGTAAATACACAGCAAACACCAGTACCAATGTGTATTGGACGTGGTTGGCTTAAAAAACAAGTAAAACGACCCATATCACTCGATCTTGATCTGGTCAAAACTATTGTACAACAATCGACAATAAACAATAATGAACAACTACTTGAAGAGCATCAACAACCGTTAAATAATATCGGTACGATAATGGATCGCTTGTCTGTTTTGTATATTTATCTCTTCATAGGAAATAGCTAAGAAAAAAAAACAGATAAGGCGGAGATATTAGTTGCAAAACAGATAGTCGACATGCCAATAATGCAAACGGGTAAATACTTTTCTAAACAACATACATATCCTTGGGAATGTCTATAGTTAGAAATAGTTTCAACGAGTCAGGTTTTTTTTTTCTTTTGTCTTTGTGTTTGATTCAAACAAAAAAAAGAAAACAGAATACAACAACAAAACACGCATCATTCTGATCTGTACATACCAATATTTAATCATTCTTATTCGATTTTTTTTCGTCTTTTTTTTTGTTAAATTTGATCATATGCAAATTGATAATAGAAAATGATCTATACGTCAATGCATTTCAAGTGATGCATTTTGTATGTTAGTAAAGTGAACTTGAAAAATCAAGGCAGAAATAATTGAAAAAAACGAAAAAGAAAAGAGAAAACTGAATATAGAAATAGTCTTATATAATTACGTATATTCCAAGTATCTGGTTATTATCATTATACTTTAAATAGTTTTGTCCATAAAACTAGGACAAATATTAAGGCAAATATGATATCATATATAATAATTTATCTTGATACGTTTGACTAATTTCTTGACGAATGTATTAATCCGTTTGTACTGTAATATATCTATACATAGAAACTTGTAAGAAATTTTTTTTGATTATTCAAAACAACATTGAATAAAAAGAAATGTTACCACATCAGAATATTTCATTATCAGCATATAATGAAAAGTGTTCTATTGAAATTAATATTTCGAACTTGTTCATTCATATATCAGACAAGGTAATTACTATCAACATAGACAATTATTCATTCGTAACGGTTATGTTTTAATAATGGTTGTGTATTCCTTCATTGAGAACCATCATCTATTAAATTGATGAACTAGTCTCAAGGCAATCAGTAGACACGAATCAATTTGTCTCATTTTATATAAACATAGTTCAAGATTTTTTTGTTTTTATTGAAGGTTATTCAATGATGTATAGAAACAGAAAGAAAAACAAAGACACATTAATATCTATAGAATATGTTTACTATTTTATTATTATGACATGAAAATTTTTCTTTTATAATCGTTTGTAACATCAACATATAAATAAGCATCTATTGAATAATTCAATTACTTTTGATTTCTAAGTGCTTCATCATTTTTATTCATTTGTAAATTGTTTCATTTCAATTACTTTTTTTATAAAACATGTTCATGTCAAAGATTACGCAAAAATCTCAATCACTATCATCTTATAACAACTTCATTATGTAGTGACATTACACAGTTTTGTCGTACCAGTGCAATGTTAGCATCACCACAAGAATAGTAAATACATAGAAAAGAGAAAGAATGTGATGGTATTACTCTTCTTCTTCTTCTTCTTCTTCTTCTTACTCATGTATACGCATTACTCTTCTTTTCTTTTTTTCTCTCTTTCTCCTTTACTCTTACTGGTCCTCCCTCTCATCACCCACATCAATTGCGTTTGCATACATACTCTCTCTCTCTCTCTCTCTCTCTCTCGCTCTTTCCTCTTATGCGTATACGTACAGATTTTTTATGATGACGTCCCTGTACATGCGCCGTCACTCTCCTACTACTCTTCTTCATCACGCGGACGACGAACAAAGAAGAGAAGAAAGTGAAGATTGAGGATGATGATTACATTCATTGTCTAGCCTGAAATAAAACTACGCCACACATATTGTGTGCTCAAACATAGATAAAATGGACTCAAGATATCGTTTTTCAGCAAATATACCAAATCGTTATGACCAAATATCAAATAATAATAACTCGAATCATATGAATAATCGAAGTCGTGTAACTCCAACATCCAATCGTTATTTTCATCGAGTTTCACCCATATTTCCTCCTCATCATCAACAACGCCTTCATAATCCATCACCAGTATTATCTTCATCATATTTGGGCCCATTACAACAACATCGACCACGTTTTCTTTCCACATGGGATCTTACTCCAACGCCAACTATTTATCTTTCGTCACGCAATATTGCAACGACTACACCGACACCGACATCAGTGTCGATGCCACAGGATGAGGGTGCGTGTATCTTGAACAGTTGTGCTGTTTATTTCTTCTTCTAATTGGATGCACGCAGAAAAATTGTGCAACATTTCTCGGACTTTTTTCCCTTTTCTCAGTATGCGAACATACACAGATTTGATTATTTACTAGAGCAAACAGCACGAAGAGAATCTACATATATATATATATATGTGCGATAATCTTTAGCCTTCCTTTCGGATTGAATTTCTTTGTTAGGCAAAAAAGAAGAACAAATTGTACTTGAATATGTATAGTATAGTAGTGAATCTTCGGGCTTCAGAATTTTTCGACATTCTTATATTGCTTCATCGATATGCAATATGTGTATAAATATATGTGTTAAGCAAATGTCAGTTGAAAAAAAAACCTGTCAGCCATCCTTGATAAATGTAACAACAAAAAAAATGATTGTTCACATTATGTTGTGACAAGGTTTACAAGCAAGAGGTAGACTGTTTTTTTCCCTGCTTATTAATCAACAAATCATAACAAGATATGTTTTAGAACGTATATAAATATATATATATATATATATATATATATATTTGTAAGGACCTTGTTCTTGAAAAAAAAAGTATCTTTATCGAACAAAAACAGTCATTAACGATTGCTTAAGCATGTGTACACATATCACTGTCAATCTTTAATCTTCTTAGGTTTTTTTCTTTCTTTCTATTGTGTTCATACGAGGGACGTTGACGATGAAAACGTTGATCAAATCTCAAGCCACAAAATCGCACATATACATAAGTGTCTAAGTGCTTTCTTTTTTTTTCTTTCACGAAGAGCGAACGAACGAATAAGCAAGCCTTTTATTGCCGAGAAGGACACCAGAATATATACGAGCGTGACAAGTGACGTGTGTGTACGTAGGTTGTTAAGCATACAAATTTTTAGGTTTCTTTTTCTTTTTTTTTACCGTTCAATCAAGGCAATGTGTTATTAGACCTTGTAGATAGGAGACTTAATCCATAATTTATGAGAGATTTAATGTGTAGAATTCATTGCTAAGAATTTATTTTATTAGAATTTTTCAAACTTTAAAAAAAAAAATCATCCAATCGGTAATGAATCAAATTCCTTGTTGCTATGTGTTCTTTTTTTTATAATAAAGAAACCGAAAGATCTTATTTCAATCATGAAAACGGACACTGTTCAATGTTGACCTCTTATTATCAGTTTTTTACTATATAAGCAACTGCTACTATCACCATTTCATTGTTTATCGAAACAATGTTACATACATAAAGCAGGAGACAGACACATTGGAGTTGTTTTTTTTTCTATATTAAATAAAGATAGACATAGAACGGCCACTGATAGGATTAGAGAACCGACATAGACGAACATATATTTATCGATATATAAATAAATGTAGGACGAGAGTTGTTGTTGACATTTGCTGATTAATCGAGTATGCTAATGAATTGACTTGCCATACATTTCGACGACCAACTAAATACAGACACAAAAAAGTAGATGTGTAGACATCTGCTGTTGGTTTTTTTGATATAATCATTAGAGAATAACGTAAGAATTTGATTTCTATATATAAATATATATTACATTTTTTTGTTTTTCTTTGTCTCTGTATTCGATAGATCAACAAAATTTGCATAGAGATTAGCCATAAAGAGAAAAAAAACTTGAAATACTTGATAAGATTTATTTTGACATTCGAATAGAATGAAACAATTATTCATAAACATCAACAATATATATATATGTGTCTTTTCTTTTTTTGTTCGTCTTCATAGATCGTACGCAACTTCAATCAATGCCAGCGAAAGATTTTGCTGATTTAGTTATGTTACCACGTGAATGGCGTCGTGGTGATGATTGCATTCAATGGCCTAGAAATCATGATTACTATAATATTGAATGGCTTGAAAATCTTTGGAAATATATTAATGAAAAATTTGCAAATGATTTATCTATGCTTGAAAATACAAATATTCTTTATTTACAACCATTATCACGTCCATTAGGTGCATCAACAGCTAATAATACTATATCATTATATAAATTATCAAAAAATATTGGTCTTATACAATTACCTATTGTTCCAAGTAAAGATGATTTAGCTATACAAAAAGTTCTATTAAAATTAAATTTTTATTGTATTGAACCATTTCCGGAAATGATTCGTCGACATAAATGTATTGATGAATATGTACCACAATTATCATGTTTAGGTTTATTACAAATATTTAAATGTCGTTTAAGACATTTTACACAATTAAAAATTCAACATGAATTTAATACATTATTAAATGAACATGATATTAAATTATTACGACAATATTTATCACGTATAATGACACAACAATTAGATGATTCAAATATTCAATGTATTAAACAATTACCTATATTTGACAATGCTTATTTAAATACTGATTTAAATCAACAACAATATAAATATATTAGTTTAAATAATATTTTATATATATATGAATCAGGAACAAAATTACCTGTTGATTTACAACCACCCAAACAATGTATTCATGTTACAGATAGTGATTCAAGAGTTTTATTAGATAAATTAGGTTATGTTATACATGATTTTACACATGTTGCTAGATATCTCATAACAACTATTGGACAACAACAACAAGCAAATTTACAACAGCAGCAACAACAACAAAATTCATCAACCATTAATACAACATTGAAAAATGATCAGCACAAAATGGCATTTTTAGGTGAATAAATCTTTTTTTTTCTATCTCGAAATACTATTAAACAAGTTTTTTTCTCCATAAATATATGTAAAAATATTACCTCTTGTAACTCACTTTTAGCTAAATCTAATTAGTTAATTAATTAGAATATTAATAGTAAATAATTGTCAACAAAGCCGGGTTTCAAAAAGAATCAATTTTCTACAGTCGTGATCTTGTTCCAGAACGACATTTTTTGTTTGTCTATCATCTTCTGATCCTCAAAAAGGGTCTATATTATTTAGAATTACTTTTTGGACTTCTCATTTAATTACAAGAGGATTTGTCGTTTCTATATTCACACTCACTCAAATCCCTAACAACGAAAAAACTCAGTTTTTTCAAAAAAAAAAAAACTTAAGAATATTGAGGAAAACTTTTGTGTGGAGATTTACTAGCTTGAAGAGTCCTCAACAATGCGATACGATTTTTATAAAATTTCATTGATTGTATACATTTATGAACTATTCGAATCGATTCTATTCATATTCAAAATGTGTTAGTCATCGAAGTAAACATGAATTTTATCCCCCATACTGACCTTTTATAATGAGATTCGATTGTAAAGTTTTCATATCGACTGAACTCATGCTGATAACTGTATAATTATATAGAACAAGGTAATTGTTCATAAAGTATATGCATGAGTAATTTTTTACAAGGATAATATAATATGACCTTCATGATAACCCATAATTTAACTTCTTTTTAAATATTATGTTATTATTATTTATTGTTTCGAACATATATAAACTCATTAGCACTAATCTACTCTATTACGATTGAGTTTAAATTTTTTTTAAAAATCTACGTTTTTTCTTTCTATAGGTAAATGGTTGCTATCAAATTGCGCAAATCTAATTTTAACTGACGTTGTTTGTCAAGATACATTATCAACAAGTCGTTTATTTTTAAATCGTACGGGTGAGCTTTGTTCCTGCCAACAAATGTTTGATCCATCATCATTTCATTTAAATAATAAAGAAAAATTTTTAACTTTATTTGAATTAAAATATTTACCATCAATTGAAACATGTTCAACGAATGAACATTTAATTTTACTTAGACATCTTAGATTAAGACAATACTATGATATAAAATGTGATGAATTAATTGATATATGTGAATTAACAATTAAAGAATCAACAACAACTGGTAAACGTTCATTAATGTTTTTATTAGCTGATTTTATTATTGATATATTAAATCAAAGTCCAAAATTAGTTGATGATTATTCTCAAACAAAACGAATTAGTCTTAAACAATATTTAAATATTACACAATGGATGCCTGTTATGCTCGAACGACCACATTCATATCCATCAACACTTACATGGCAAGGTAAATTATTACTATTAAATTAATTCATTTTTACTAAGTTTACATAGAAGAATATTTGCAAGCAACCTTCATTCTCACCCATATAATTTCTTCGGAGTGTTTTTTTCTTTATAAAATATAACAAACACTCGACTTATTAATTCTAAATATGAATGAATTGCAACTTTTTCGAGTATAATTGAGCTTTTAATTGTATTTATCAAATAACTTTTCTTTTTGTTGACTAATACAGACACGTTTTTGTATGCTACTACTTTATGTGTATTCCATACAAAAATTTCAGCTATCTAGTTCGCATAGGCACAGACTGGAGCCCATCCGGATGCCAAAATTTCGCATTCGATAAGCTGTAGTCATCTGAGAAATGTATAGAGGATGCACTAATCACCAAGTTAAAATAACCGGAAAAAAATCTCATGTTTTTGGGGTGACTATCTAATTTCGATATAAAAGGACGGACCGGGTGGATTTGAAAATTGCGGATGCAGAAGATTCTAGACGAAACTTATAAGTCTCACATTATGAAAAAGTAGTATTTTATGGGGATATGTACTAAAAAAAAAGATTATTAATCTTTCATGTTTCCATTTACGCGCCCATTCGTTCCAAATACTTCATAATAGACATTCGTTCATTATTCATGTAGAAGAATTTAAAAAAGAAAAACTGTTGAGCGAATAACAGCTTAATTAAAAAAAAACTTCACCTAAATGACTTCCGTTTTCATGAGGAAAAAAATGATTTTTTTTCTAAATTTACAAAATAGTTTTATCATATAAGGCTCCAGTTAGCTGTAATTAATTTTCACATTACATAACGCATTGTGTGTTACGGTTACGCTACCATAAGGCATATCTCGGTTAATATGCAGTAATGTGTTAGGAAAATTTTGCGGCATAACATAGGCATAAAATATAATGAGTGTACTACTCAAAAATCGTTCAGGTCTACTTTCAGTTTTTTATGCTGATTGTATCAAAATGTTGCAATTCATTCATAGAATTGAATTGACCCTGAATCAAAACTATAGCCTTCTCTCTGTACTTAACATCACAATAAACTATAAAACTTTCTAAAAAAAAAAGATTAGTTTTCAAATCGATGATATTTTATCCTTTATTAGGCAACAAAAAACGCAATTTTTTCAATGCATGGCTATTCCTATTTGAAAGGCTCCTAACAAGGATACAGAAAATTCTTAACAAATAAAAGTTTTTATATAACAGTCATTCCATATAAACCACGACTACATATGTGCGAAACCACAGGAAAGAGATGTTGCCGAGATCGGGACTATGAGAGAAAGGTTGTCCAGGCGGGCACGTAGCATTGTAGCTAAATACTCTATGGTTTTAAGTGAATTATCTTATAAATCATATCAATTAGAACATAATTCAAGAGACATGAACCAAACAAGTGCTAATCGTCGACTAAATAAATAAATAAAAGAAAATGAGTATTGAAGAATGTTTTTAGACGTGATACGAATAAATGTTGGAATAGTTTTTTCTAGAACGGAACCGGGACCAGAAAACTGGTCATCACACATTTCTGGTCACAGATTATCAACTACCATAGAGCGATAATCAATCAAGACCTTGAGTTAACACGAAATCTGTTCCATCTTGTAGAACATTCTATTTTCGGATGCACAAATTAATGTTTATCCTTATCGGAGATGTCCTTGCCGGAACATTATAATCGTTCGAACGGTTATCCATTGAGATTTTCTAATATAATAGAAAAATCATCTGTTAAACAGATTTTCTCAAGGGGGAAACAACTGATTTATGATTTTGTGATTTAAGATGAGTTAAGTTGATTTAAGGTGATTTAAAGATGATTTAGGATCATCTAAAATCAATTTTTCAAGTGATTTAACATGATTTACAAATGATTTAATCTTGATTTTCAGGTGATTTAAATCAGTTGTTTCCCCCTTGGATTTTCTTCTAAAATATTGGCGAGATATCGCTCAAACTTCCTTTACAAATATTAAGAAATTAAAAACTGCTTGAAATTGCAAGTGAATGTTTGAAATCTCTTATTAAACGAAACTAATTATGGCGTGCGTGCAATGAAACATAAGAATAAAATCACTGTATATTATTGTTTTAATTTTAGGTTCCATCGATTCCCGTCGTCCTTTTGTAACACCACGTGAAGTATGTGATAAATCTCATGCATTTCTCGTTGGTGCAACAGCTCTTGTATCTTCGCTTGATTTACCTGAATCATTTGTTTCTGGAATACGTTCATCAAATTCATCATCATCATCAAATCGTTCATTAATCGATATGCGTGAAGTAAAACTTGATTTATTAATAAAACAATTAAAATGTATTGTTTTATGTTATTTAAAATGTTCATTACATGAACAAAAAAGTGAAACATTTGATTATTTAAATTTATGCAAACGATTATATGATGCATTATCATATATAAATAATCCAAATGACATATTAAAAGAAATGCGTATATGTGATTTAGTTGAATGGATATGGAATGGTTCAAATGGTTTTTCATCATCAAATCAATTATATCTTATTGATAAGACACATCCATTAGCAACTTATGTTCAAATACTTCCATATGAATTGTATAATTATAGAAAATTTTTTGAAACTATGGGTGTTAAATATCAACCTGAATCAGCTAAATTAGAAGAATTATTACGTAATCAACAAATATATGATGAAAATTTATTTAAATGGATTAAAGATACATATACAACAGATCGTCGTTTATTGCAAATGTTAAATGATCTTGAAATAAAAGCTAATAAACAAATTCCAACAAAATCTGTTCCAGATGAACAAACACGAATAACATTTTCAAGTACACTAGATTTATCAGATGATAAAATTTATCTTTATCTTCCAGGTAAAATTATAATTTATTTTGTTTTTCTTTTTGAAACAAAATTGTTTTGTTTATTTTTATGTTAGATATATTTAATAAACAAAATAATGTTAAAGAGATTGTTGTTCAAGCATTAACAACTATTTCAAAAGAAAAAAAATGTCAATTATTAACGGAAGAAGATTATTTTATACGTAAAATGTCTGGAAATGAATATCAAAAAAATTTATATGATCATTATCGTGCATATAATGATTTACTTTTACCTAATTTAAATGTTTTGCCTAAAAATGTTAAAGATATTTTAGTTCTTTTTGCATTAGATCATGCTGATGCATTAATGTTGAATATTTTAAAACAACATTGCTGTATACCATGTACACCAAACGGAAGAATTTTAAATAAACCATCTAAATTAATACATCCATATTGTCGTTTAGCATCTCTTTATTCAGATATTGACTCATTATTTCCATATGGTGGACAAGATTCGTATTTAAGAGAAGATAGATTAAATGTTTTAAAATTACTTGGTAAGAGAAAATTTTCTTTTTCAAAGACTGAATACAATAGATAAACAAGATTTTCATTTGTAAGATATAACATTCTGTCATTATGTAGATTATAATGTCTACAAGGGAATACAGCAGATGGTAGATAAACTAATTTTTTATGATATATAATCAATAGTCTAACTTTATCGCTGTAATTTTTATCATCAGTGAAAGTTCGAAGAAGATTTATTTGAATCCTTGTTCCAAAACCTATTCGTACAAGTTCCATAAGCTTTAAAAATTCTTCTTATTAATTTATTCAATCAAAATATGTTATATTTGCTTTCTTTTTGTCTTTTCCTTGAGCTCTGCTTAATTGGATTCATATAATAACAATAATTTGCGTCAACATAATACAACATCTGATTGTAATCTATGTCTCTACATACTCAGATTCATTACTTATTAACAATGATGTTTCACAAAATAAATATTTGTTCGACATAGTTTATGAAAATATACAACTGGATTCAATGAGCAAACTCTATCTTTTATCCTTCATTTTTGATGAACTGTTGATTTCTAAGATTGACGAAAAAAGCTATCATCATATATGATAATCCGTTGATTGTGTCAACACTATTCAAGGAGAAAAAAATCTTTTTTTTATTTACGAATTCTATTGGTCGTTATAATTATCATTTTTTCACTAATACCTTAGAGTATTGAACGAAGACGAATGGAAATATTCTTATGTAGATCAGTCTATTGATATTTTAATAGAATTCAACATAAAAATCTTATTTTGTCATTTGGCTTAAAATAATCATGTGTTCATTAAACTAAATGATTTCTCAACATTTTGAATATTTTTTTACCATTCTTACAAGCTCAAATCCAGAAAAAATGTACCGTAGTTAAACGACAGTTTTAATATTTCATGCATTAATAAAATTTCAACTCATTGGACATTCTCTTTTATATATTAAATTTAATGATGAAGTAATCCGAATTGATACCTGCCGTTTAAGATTATATTGAATCTACAATAATGTCTTAGTGAGACTAGCAAAAGCCTAAAAGCATTTGTCTTAATGGGTCTTTAGAACTAAGTTATTATCTTTTTACTTAAGTCGTTAGTTATGAGAGTATCATATATATGACACTCCGGTAGCCAAAGAGTAAATATCTGACTTAACTTTAAATATATAGGAAGAATCAAGAATCATATTTCGGCATGAAATGTCGCCCATAGACAGATCAAATAACCCTTCGAATATCCACAAATTTTCAGTCGAAAACCATATTCTTTTGTCGAGCTATTGAACTTCCACTCGATGATCTTATCCACCTGTGGGCTATGTCCGGTTACCAAATCCAATCACCGAATTCCTGCTTCCAAGTTTCTTTGATTTTCCGGCCGTAACGGATCGTACTTCAGTCACCTGTGTATAGACACTTCACAACGGTCGAGTTTACTTGAAAATTCAATATTTTGAAAAAAAAAATATTTTTTTTCGATTAACAGTTTCAGAATATTCACTAAATCATTTAGAATTATCAACAGGCAAGGCTTTACGTCGAAACTGTCTTTTTGATTTTTCGATGTATACCAAAAATTGGCTAGGAAATCCAATGAATCGGTCATCAGTCAGCTTAAACACCATAGAAACTTAAACAGCGGGTACCAGTTCCGATGATTCTCTCATAAATCAAATAGCAAAAAAACGATGTGTTTCATTTTTATTAAAACAAGCCGATGTAATTTTCACTCATTTCTTAATAAAAGTTATAGTTTTAAATAGCACCGTTTTTCATCATTGTTTTCTCAAATTATGAATGTTTTCAGAGGAGACTTTCAATACATATCTGTTAGCATTTTACGACGGTAATATTTGCATTGGTATAAACTGGCAAATAGTTACTAATAGATGGGAGTATATTTGTGAATAATTTCTATGAATCATTCTTATTCATAAGTTTTGAAGCAATAAAAACTGAATTTTATTTTACATCAATACAGTTTTTGAAATCTTTTGTTCTTATTATCTAGGCATGAAATGTGATGATAATCTTGTAACATGGCCTGAACTCGTTGAACGTTGCGAATCAATTCAACGTATGCGTGATTATGATTTAGCTCATGAACGTTCATTAGCACTTCTTCAAATTCTTAATGACATGTTAACATTATCAAATTCTAATACCACTCGAACATTTGATGAAAATGATGACTCATCAGATCGTCGTTCACGTCAATCATCATCAATATCACGTGAAAAACCAACTAATTCTCAAACATCAAATGTTCATACACATGAAGGATTGCATGATAAAGAAGCACGTTCACGTGCATCATTACAATTACGTGAATTACCTTTTATACCAATAAAACAACGACCTACAGAATTAAATGGTATTAGTTTAACATGGATGGGTGATAAATATATTGGTCGATTATTTAAACCAAAAGATATTTTATCACAACAATATGAACAATTAGTTTGTTGTTCATGGCCAATAGCACAACAATCAAAAAATGCACAAGAACAATCAATTATAACAAAACAAGTTGAACATTTTCTTGGTCTTGATGATACAAATAAAATTGAATTACGAGATGTACTTAAGCAACTTGATGAACTTACTAAATTAACCGTTATTAATGGTCCTAGTTCAGCTACTTATAATCATCAAATCACATCGAAATCTATACTTGGTAAGTCATTGAAGAAATTATATATATATATAATCTCATTAAATTTTTTTCGCTTTTCATACCGAAATGATGCGCTATGAAATTCTTTTCAAAATTCGTATTGAATGTCTTGTGACAAAATATGAAGATCGAAAACTGTACGAAAAATACTGAGAAGCTCCAAAAACAAAACAAAAAAGAGAGAATATCTAAGCTTATGCTTTTTCAGTAACATTTTTCATCGATGTTTATTTGTCTTCTACCTGAACTTGGTTCATAGACGATATGTAAATTATAAATATATTATGTTGTTAGGTTTTTGTTCAAGTCAAACAAGTGAAGGTTTTTTGATTATGTATTCCGCGTGATAGAATAATAATTGTCTTCTCTCGGGACTTAGTGCTTCAAACTGTTGATTCAGTTGTTTATAAAAATACCTTCGAAAATGTTTTTTCGATGTCGACCATGGAGTCATTGATGCATACATTGTGATATGTATAAGTGCTAGGTTTGTTTACAATATTATTGCAAAAAAAAAATAATTCATCACTTTTCAAAATAATTTTTATTTAAAATGAAGCAAGTTTACAAGATATTTTTATAGTAAATGAAATGAACATTTGATACTTATTCTATGTCTCTATTTCATAAACATCGTCGATCTTTTGCACTAATCTACATTGACTAAAAAAGGAACATATATTTTTAGCGACACCAAACTATACGATTTTAATAGTGATACTCTCTTTTTTTGGTCTCTATCATGAGCTATTGAATGATTAATAGTTTTCATTTCTCTAAAAATTTGTTGCCACACAGTGAGAGTCCTTAGACGATGTGGGTTTAGGTGGAGAGGACGTTCACACTTTCATCAACACTCATACGCAAGCCTACATTCACATACCAAACCAGCACATACTCGCATACACACGTACATACTCCATCAGCATGCACTTAAACTCACATCCACACTCACACACCACGACGACACATCATCTATTACAAGATGAATTTTAATCGATTGTTTCGCTGATCTCTTTGTTTTTATCTGATGTATAACTTTTGCTTCGTCTTTTCCATTTAACTTTTTCTCTTCTTCTCTGCGAGATAATATGTGTCTGATATAGAGACGTGCATGGGACCGAAAAACACTTGCTGGTTCCGGTCAAACATTGACCTGCTATTTCATCAGCTGCATTCTTAAATTATTCTGTAACAATGTATCGTGTGGAGAAATTTTTGCTCTTTCTGCCTGTATGTTTTAAAATATTTTACAGATTCTCGTTATGAAATAATTTAGCAAGTATAATGACCGGGACCAAACTAGTCCCGGTCCCGGTTCCCGTGGTGGTCTCGGTCGACTCTGACACCATTTTCTCCGGCTATGATAATCACATAGTGTTCGCGTTAGCCTTATATTGTAGAGAAAAGATATCTCTACAAAACGTAGTTTTCGAAAGTTTATTATGCTTCGAGGCTATAGAGAGATTTTCAATTCTAACACCGGTACCAGAATTAGTCATGCACATGTCTAGTCATGAGACCTTTACTGTTTCATCTTGGTACTCTAGTATTATCAGCTCCATCTTTAGTGCAAAAAGTATAACCTAGAATGCTGGAAGCACCACCTATGAGTTCTATAGAACCACATGGGACTATTAAGAAATTACCTGGGGTGCTAAGAAATGCCTAAAATCATATTGGATCAGAAAGGATAAAATAAGCATCACCTTTAATGATAAAGGATCCGTAGTTATGCTGCTAGCAACCCAGTCGACGCTATCAACATCCTAGATAATGCTTATAGTATCCCAGATGATCTCGAGCATACTAGATCATTGATAGTGTCTTGGGAAGGACTCTATCATCATACGTGGCCTTTTAGTATCCCAACTAATGCTTCTAGCATAGTAGACTGAGCGCTGGCATTTCCATCTCAAGAGAGAACAACAATGAGCTCTGAACACCTCCGTTCCGCTACTGAGCTTCGTCTAACCAGCTCACAGTGCGAGCTCAGTCGTTAGAACAGTTTAGATCAGCTCGTTTTTCGCATCAGATCGTCAGTTTAGAACTTGCTCTGGACTCTCGTGCCTTTATTCGGCACTCATGTCCATACGTACGCATATACCCATACACACTTGCATCTGCTACCATATCTGTATCTAAACCCACATTCTTGTTGTTTTCGGTTGTATCTGCTTGGTCAGTTTAAAGAAGTAGGGTAATGCTTCCTAACGTTGGCACTACTTTACAACTTCTTGTCCACGAAATATCTGTCGACAATATGTTTTCGACAAATTTTTGTCGACAAAATATACTGTCGACAAAATGCTGTCGACGAAATGTTGTTGACAAAAGTTTGTCGACGAATGATATGATTACCGTCCAATCTGCTCTTTCTCATAGTGTTAGTGTTACAATAGAAAGAATGATGTTCTTGAAACGAATCGATTAACATAGAAAATTTTATTGTTTCATTCAGCCAATTGATCGTCTTCTAATTGGATATAATTTGAGTCCAAAATGCTCTGTTTTCCACGAGATATAAAAATTTTCTACGTTGGCGTTAAAATGTTGTTCACAAGTGATGATTTAAGTCAAAAGAAATGCAAAAAAGAAGAAATTCTTTTTTTATCTGTCCGTGATAAGATTTGTTTTTAATTAGAAGACAAAGATAGAGCTCTTCCAGGACTACAAAGTTGATAGTTAGATTTTCATATCTTAGCATAGAGAAAAATAAAAATGTCAAAAAGTCGTGTTTTTGATTAGAAAGTTAACATTTTTGAAGTTTCTTATCATTCTTCATGAAATTTTTCATTTTCATGTTTTAATATAATACATTCAATACGAATTTTTGTAGAGAGTTTCACAGCACATCTTTTTATATGAAGACAAAAACAAAAATTATTGAGATTCTATAAATTCGAATGAAAAATTAACCGCGTCTTCTTCACTATCCTATAGAATTATACATACAAGAAATATTTCAATTCTATTTAAATCAATGAGAGATATTTTAAATAGTATCTTGAAGCATTTTGTAAAGGTAAAATCGACAGAATGCTGCAACTCCATACGAATCGTACTAAACTCTTGAAGTTCGCTATCCGATAGAAGAGGGTGTGGATAAATTTGAAAAAAATGTCAAACTTTCCGCTACATTTTCTCTAACCGAGTTTTTAAAAACTATTTGCCTTTTTTCTAGCAGAACATCAAATAAAAACACTTTCTGTTAACAAAAATTCGATAAATTTTAGCATTGTTTTTACTAAAAAGTCGTGGAAAAGCACAATGTGCCAAAATTTTTAGTGTCTCCGACATGAGCCAGACTATTCTAACTATGCCTACTATTTCTAATTAGTATATGCTTTCAATATACAGCANTTTTAATATAATACATTCAATACGAATTTTTGTAGAGAGTTTCACAGCACATCTTTTTATATGAAGACAAAAACAAAAATTATTGAGATTCTATAAATTCGAATGAAAAATTAACCGCGTCTTCTTCACTATCCTATAGAATTATACATACAAGAAATATTTCAATTCTATTTAAATCAATGAGAGATATTTTAAATAGTATCTTGAAGCATTTCGTAAAGGTAAAATCGACAGAATGCTGCAACTCCATACGAATCGTACTAAACTCTTGAAGTTCGCTATCCGATAGAAGAGGGTGTGGACAAATTTGAAAAAAATATCAAACTTTCCGCTACATTTTCTCTAACCGAGTTTTTAAAAACTATTTGCCTTTTTTCTGGCAGAACATCAAATAAAAACACTTTCTGTTAACAAAAATTCGATAAATTTTAGCATTATTTTTACTAGAAAGTCGTGGAAAAGCATAATGTGCCAAAATTTTTAGTGTCTCCGACATGAGCCAGACTATTCTAACTATGCCTACTATTTCTAATTAGTATATGCTGTCAATATACAGCAGATATCAAAATTATTTAACAAGGCTTATTTTCAATTTTTTGCCGTGGCTGTTACCGTCAGAGGAAATTCAAATAGTGATTTTAATATGGAAAGTTGTTTCCCAAAGTTATATAAGGAAATAAAAATTATTATTAGACTCCAAAAGACATGAACTTCAGAAAACCAAAAGACTGGTTTTTCAGTACCTAAAGCGGTTATATATAATTTCATTTAGAGTACATAGAGTGATAGAGCAAATCATTCTCTACAAAATGACTCGTCTCCAAGTTCTCTGCAACGTTTTTTAGCTGAGCTACACCAATGTTACAGACGGCCCTAAAATCGTTGTTTTACTAGGACCCTATGGAAGAACCGTTTTTTGACTTTCAATTAAATTTCTGTATTTCAACTAAAAAATGTCTTAGAGAACTTGGCAGCATCTTATTTTGTAGAGAATTGTTCATTCTATTGCTTTATGCGTTCAAAAAAAAAAACTTGTATTTACGTACTCTCGATATTGAAAACTGGGGTTTTGGTTTTCTAGAGTCTCTATCTTTGCTAATCTAATAGTCATTTTTATTTCTGTACATTCTATCGAAGAAACATGTTCTCTTGTCGAATCACTATTTGAATTCCTTCTAACGTTTATGACAACGAACAAAAAACTGAAGATAAACCTTATTAAATAATTTTGGTATTCACTCTATCTATCTCTCATCGATTGTATTTGGATGAGTTTCATGAAATAGCGCGACGATCATATATCTTCGATATTCCTCAATAACAACAAAATATGAGAATTTATTTGTCTGCCAGTGATTATCGAGATATCCTTACATTCTTTTACTATTTGCCCTTGAAAATAATCTTCAAAGCCATCTAGTTTTTTTCATACGTATATGTATACGTACAAATTATTTTTAGACATGAGTTATTCAATATATGATTATATTCAATCATACTGTTTCCCACATTTAAAATCAAATGAACAACGTACATCAACAATAAAATCTAATCAATTAGAACAATCTATACGAGACGTACGAGAATTTTTTTCTCAACGTCGTCTTATTTATATGAATGATTCATCATCAACCGATACATATTTATTTTTGTCATTGTCGCAATTACTATGGCACGCACCAAGTCGTACATCATTATCAAATAGTTTAAAACCATATTTTTATCCGTTACCAATAACATTACATAAATATTATAAACATTTTTTTCTTGATTTATTACAAATTAAAATACAAATTGACGGTAAAGATCTTTTAAATATAATTGAACAAATTAAAAAAAAATATGGAACAAAACCAATTGATAAAGATGATTTAACATTATTACAAAATATTTATACATTATTAATTGAACAATATTCAAATGTTTTTAATACAAATATTATTTTACATTTACCAAATGTTGATTGTGTTCTTCATCCTGGTCCAACATTATTTTTTTATCCATTCGAACGAGAACATATACGTAAGTTTTAATAAATTGATTTACTCAAGTCATATGCTATTTGATTGAATTAAACCATTTTTTGTTTATCCTTTATGTGTATCCTTCATTTCATAGGTGAGCTAGTTCATCCGTAACATCACATGCTCTTTAGCCTTTTCGAAACATAATGTCAGATTATTGATGTATTCAATTAAATATAAAAATATTCATTTTTAATGATTTCTACATTACATTTCACAAGTACTTGACTGAATACACAATACATCTAAACAAAGGCGATAGTTATTTGCATTATTACTACCATAGCCTTGCGTTCGTCAGCATCATTGGCTTCTTTTTCTTCTTGTTGTATTTCAAAGCAAGAGCACATTTTTTTCTCTATTCTGTCATTCATCTTCTTATGCTTCCTACTATCGATGCAATTATTGGTTGTTGTGGCAGCATTTGTCAATGTACAGAAAGTAACCGTATTACTAATACAAACTCCGACGCGATAGAATGTCAACGACGCCATTAAAACGTAGTAATCACACGATTTTCTTCAAAGTTCCATCTGAAACTAATTGTAAAGAAAAAAAGCGAGAGAGTGTGTGTATGTGTGTGTGTTTTTTTTTTGTTAAAATATTTAAATGTCTCTCAGATTTCATTTTGTTGATGTAACTCTCACTCTTTTTTCTGTTGTCTTAGTGTCAAATCCATCTTCATCATCACAAGACGAACATTATGTGCATCCATCAATTGATCGACGTGTTTGTCTAAAAGCTGGTGTAAAAGTACGAAAAACTCCCACAGTCACAGCAACAGTAAGGGCATCTACGCCACCACCAGTTCCTTTAACAGAATCTCAAACTGCTACAACAAATATGTCAACAACAAATCCTTCGCGTGTATTTCCAAAAATATTTGGTAATAAAAAATTAGAATCTATTTTGGCACGTCTTGATGATCCACATATAAATCCTCAATTAGTTGAAAATATGGATGAATTAAATCCAAATATTGTTTTGGAATTTTTACTTGAATTAAATAAACATACACAAATAACAAATAATTTATCTGATGATGATATTGTTATTATATTAAAATATTTTAATGATTTTTTAATACATGGTTATCAAGGTAATTTTCAAAAATTGCGTGAATTAAAAATTTACAAACCACTTTGGGGTACCATTTCTACTGATGATAAACAACAACAACAACAACAACAAATACCTATTCAACAATGTTGTTCTTTGGAAAATTTTGCTCATGTTTATGTTTTAAATGAAGATTGGTCAAATATAATTCGTCGATCATTTAAAAGAAATTTTTTTAGTGAACAATTTCATGAAAAAAAAACTGTTTTATTAATGCAAAAGAAAATTGAACCATTAAGTAAAATATTTTCTCATATACGCTTTAATATTTTATCGGATTTGGAAATATTTTTACAATTATGTTTACCATATTTTCGAAAATTAGATGTTAAATCTCAAGCAAATTTATTAAAATATTTTATTGAAGATATTGATGAAAAATTATTTCCACATGAAAAAGAACAATGTAGAAAACAGTTACATGATCATTTAGAGATATTTACACAAATATCAATGAATAATAGCGATTACTCACAAAAACCATCAACAGGAATGTCAAGAGCATCGGTAAAATAAAACAAATTCTTGAGTTTTCTTTCTGATTCATATTTTTTTTTCTGTTCTTTTCTTTCTAGCGTGATTCACCTGAAATCTGTTCAATCTATGAATTATATGATCCTAATATAAAAAATATTCGTTCTATCTTAGATGTTCATCATTTTCCTGATGAACAATTTCATACACCAACATTATTAAAATTTCTTAAAGAATGTGGTCTTCGTTCTTATATATCAACAGATAAATGTAAACAAATAATGGAATCAATTCAAGTTAATATTAAACAAGATGGTTGGACAAATGAACAACGTAAACGTTCAAAATACTTATATGAACATTTATTAACAAATTGGACACGTTATGATAATTCAATATTAGATTATAAATTTCTTGAACCATATCAAATGCATTTAGAAAATGATGAATTATTACAATTACATGAACAATATACAAATTCGCCAGATACAAATCCAAATGATAATTTTCGTTTTACATGTATTAAATTAAGTGATGGTGAATTATTAAAAGATGCTAAATTATGTTGGGCATCATCATATTTATTACCAGAATTTATTCGTCTTGAATATTATAATGATTTAAATGATCAACAAGAGGCAATTGAACAAAATGCATTAGAATTTTTTAAATTAAATAAAAAACCATCATATGCATTAGTACAAAAAAATCTTGCAAATTTAGCAAAAAAATTTTCATTAAAATATGAAAAACTCAAGTGTGTTAAATGAATTTTTTTGATTCTTCTTATTTTAATTTCTTTGTTTTTAGTGAAGTAAAATCTCCAATACAAATAACACAACATATGATCGATGATATTTTAATACCAGTATTGAAATCTATCTATCATTATTTTCAACATGAAATTAAAGTTGAACGTCGTACTGAAATTTATAAAGAATTAGAAGATCGTGAATGTATTTATTCTCGAACACGTCGTCAATTTTTACAAGCAAAATTTTTCTGTTTAAATTTACCTGTAACTGATGAAATTCCACCATTTGTTTTTTCATTAGATAATGATTTTTATGAATATAAAGACTTTTTTCTACAAATTGGTACGAAATCTGAACCACATCCTATGTTATATGGTGATATATTAAGAAAATTATCAAAAGTTTGTGAACAAGATTATTTAAATTCAAATGAATTATGTAAATCTTTGAAAGCTATGGAATGTTTTTTTAAATATTTAACAGCAAGTACAACAATTACTGCACAAACTAGATTACCTGGTAAGAAAATGACAATGATTTATATACATATTTTTTATCATTAAGTCTAAAATCATTTTTTTTAATAATACTCAAGAGAATAATCTGTGAAAAGACAAGAATTAATACATTTATTAATATAAAAGCAAGTTTTTAAAAGATTGATAGATGAAAAGATAAGAACATATTATGGTATTGTTAGTAGAAGAATTCCATTGAAAATAAAGAAATTTTATTAATTGTTAGTTCATATTGTAGAAATTTACCATAGTTAGGAAAGTGAAACTTGAGAATTAAAGGAAAATATTCGTTTCAAAAAACACCCCTGTTTACCGACACCAAGCTTGTCGGTCTCGGTAAAATGTGCAGGGTAGGCATTTTCACCCTACTCCTATATTTTTCTCAATATAATTTCACATAATACTGCAGGGTATAATGTGCATTTTTAGCAACACAGGCTTATATGTAACAAAAAATAAACTTTTTTTTTTTTTTTGAAACAGAAAGCTTTTGATGAAGAACACTTGAGGAAGACTTTTACCGGCATTTTTTCTTCTTCTTAAAAACATGTTTTTTTTTGTGGCTTAAAACCCTAGTCATTAATTGAAGCCAGTGAGGCATCGAAAACGTCGAGGTATTCAAAAATTTCACGGAGGCGAATGAAACTTGTGTGTAAGTTTTACCGAATAGATGACGCACATCCACACCATATCATAAACTGAAGAAATATTAATTTGTTAATTTGTGATGATGTTCAAATACATGTTCTCGGACGAAGCAGTGGTTACAGATTTACATAGTGATCATGATCTTAGATATCGACGAAAAGTGAAAATGATTATCAGCGTAATCATGAGTATTTGACTTCTGAAGAAACATTCTTTATATACAGATGGCATCTGACCAAAAATAATTTAATAGCATCTGTGAAACTTTGCTTGAAAAACTAAAATCTTCTGGACACAATAAAAGTTCTGGATTTTCGAATTTGTTTTTTACATTGATTCGTCTAGAGAGTCTTCTATCTTATTTCGAGTATTATATTAATTTCTTATATGAAATTTATTGTGCAGAGAAAAATATATTTTACCTAAAAGCTCGACATTTTTGGAAAATGATTTGTAGATTCTGAATATACAATGATTTTGCTTACAAGTGTTCGTGTATTGTGGAATGAAATCAGTTTTCTTCTCGATAATGCTATTTTGTAGGCTCATTTTTGATCGGTTACTTTTCCATCAGACTTTGAGCAACCACTCACTATAATTTGAATTCTACCATACAAAGCATGTGTAAATATGTATTTAATACTATTCATAAGTCTAGTCTAGATCTCATTTGAAAGTGCCTTATTTTAAGAAAATTATGAAATTCGTATTAATTTTGACCATATGTTTTCAAGAGTGAGGAATTGAAAACAATAGTTAGTTTGTCTAGAAAAATTATAAGCGAAAATTTCAAGAAATCAACTAACGATTCAAATTTTTCAAGTTCGAAACTATTCAATTTTTTTTTATTATTATTTTCTAGGTCTTTATCTTGTTTCGAATGATTTTAAATTAGTTAAATCGAATGATATTGTTATCATGGATGATAAAACAAAACTTGATTATATGACAAAATTAGTTCANAAGAAGAAGAAAAAATGCCGGTAAAAGTCTTCCTCAAGTGTTCGTGTATTGTGGAATGAAATCAGTTTTCTTCTCGATAATGCTATTTTGTAGGCTCACTTTTGATCGGTTACTTTTCCATCAGACTTGAGCAACCACTCACTATAATTTGAATTCTATCATGCAGAGCATGTATAAATATGTATTTAATACTATTCATAAGTCTAGTCTAGATCTCATTTGAAAGTGCCTTATTTTAAGAAAATTATGATTTCGTATTAATTTTGACCATATGTTTTCAAGAGTGAGGAATTTAAACCAATAGTTAGTTTGTCTAGAAAAATTACAAGCGAAAATTTCAAGAAATCAACTAACGATTCAAATTTTTCAAGTTCGAAACTATTCAATTTTTTTTTATTATTATTTTCTAGGTCTTTATCTTGTTTCGAATGATTTTAAATTAGTTAAATCGAATGATATTGTTATCATGGATGATAAAACAAAACTTGATTATATGACAAAATTAGTTCATGATAAATTTATGTTTAATCCAAATGAACGTGTACTTAAATTAGATCCATCATCAAATTCAAAACAAACACCATCACCAACAACTTTACGTGATATTGTTGATAAAATATTTGTCAGTCAACGTCCAATATTATTTAGTCAAAAATATGAAGAATCATTTTCAATAACAATACCTGAAGATGAAGAATCTCATCGCCAAAGATTTTTATTTAATCTTGAAAGAAAATATAATCAATTATTATCATCACGTCATTTACATCGTTGTATGGCACGTGTTATAGCTAATCATGTTGCACGACAACAAAATCCTAAAATAATATCAATTGATGATGTTGAAAATTTAATACGTCAACGTTTAACATTTGTTAAAGTAACATGTGTTGAATATCTTGAAACAAATTTAATTTATAAAAAAACACAACAAAAAGTTGATCAATCAGTTGATGAAAAAGCTGTTTATTTAGTTGCTGAAGGAGAAGAAAATATTATTTTATATATTAGTATGAAACATACTGAACAACCATATTTTACATTATGTTTAGCACGTGCATTAAGTCCATGTTTAGGTTTATCAGAATTACAATTAGATAATTCTGTTATGGCTGCTTTATTAGCAACAACAATTGGACAAATGTCCAAATTATTAAATTTAGTTAATGTAGCTACGGAAGAAAATATTTTATCTATACTTAAATTACAATATATACCATCACCAGGTAATGTTTATGGTGATGATGTTGAACAATTACAACAATTTAATATAGAAACACATCAAGTTTTACCAGGAGATTTATGTGTTTATCGTATGAATGATTTATATATTTATTGTGAAGTTGAAAAAATTATAAAAGAAAATTCAAATGAACAAAATGATAATAAAGATGAATGGTCATATAAAAAATCTGATTCATCATTATTATATGCATTTATATGTAAAATAAATGATGCTAATGAAATGCAAAAAGTAGAAGCATCAAATTTTTATGTACTTGAGCATTGGTCAAGAATATTTGATGCTGTACATACAAAACCAGTTGATGAAAGAGATTCATTTAAATCATCATCATCATCATCATCATCATCAACAACAACAACTACACAAGGTAAGAATAATTATGAAGAAAAAAATATAGATAGAGACAAGAGACCGAATGACATTGATGTGCACTGCTTTAACTTCTTGTTTTATTTTCTGCTTATCATTTGCTTATTCTTGAATCTAGTATTGATAAAGATTATGGTGATTTGGGTTCATAACATATATTCTCTCAGTTATTAGTGCGGGTATTAAATACGTATTGTCCTTTATCTAATTGAAACTATTTGTTTAAGAATAAAGTATTCATTTTATCAATGAATGGAGAGATCGAATAGTCTCGAGTTTGGACACATTCAAAATAAAAATACAAAACACGTAAAAGATTGATTTGACAAACAAAGAACATATAAAGCGTCATTATGACTAAGATTTTAAATTTCAAAATTTTAATTTATAATTGATAAATACATCCAGTGATTAAAAAAAATTATCAGTACAGCACTTTTGGGACTGAATTGTGGAACTCACATATGTTCTTTGATTTCATGATACTATTATAAAAATAAATCAAATGAAAAATCTCTAGCAGATAATAAATAATCGATCGTCACAGAGATGGTCTATTGCATTTATTTCTGCATTTCGAATAGAATTTTTTCTTACTAGCGCTCTTTTTTTATTTGTCTTGCTGCTACTCGCTCGTTATTTTTCATTTCCGTATCTTGTTTCGTTTAATTTAACATTATTCTTATTCTGACCATTGATATAAATGGGAAATAAGCTTGTTATACATATAACAGCATGTTTCAACACACCATTATATACCTCAAAAAGTTCAGAAACACTGGTATTGGTTATTTCCCAAAGTTATAACTTAATTAGTTCACATTTTTAATATTGATCATATGAAGACTGTTGCAAATCAATGCACGACTACCTATCATCCTTAACATATTGAATATAAATTTTTATGTGGGCAAAAACCAAAATTTAAACTATTTAGGACATTCACAAACGTATTCCAGTCATTCAAGTTTCAATGAATGCTTTGGAACGTTCCAGAATTTTTTCGGAAAGTCATTTGGCGCTTTTGCTTCGTTGTTAATAAACTCCGAAAAAGGAGTCTGCCACCTGTTATCCTCAGTTGTTATAGAAATATATCCAATGACCATTGGTCTTTACCTCTTCCCATCATTGCTTTGAAGGTGGAAGCTGCAAAATAGTTACACTTACATTCACTATATTTTTCTTCGAACAACATAATGTGTGTTCCACTAAAATGAGTTATCTTCGATTAAAAGAATACAAATCAGAGATCTTCGAAACTCTCTGGCGTACCCATCATCTAACATGACGCAAATCTTTATAGAGCGTATGTTGTGCCATCTCATATTTTGAGATGATTTAGAAAAATATCGAAGAAATGATTTTACGCCTTCGAAACGTGTAAGCGTCGCAAATCTCTGATTTAAATAACAGATATTTTACATTTCTGAGAAATAAATCTTAATAAGAAAATCTTTTTCGTACTTAGTGACATTCGGTCTCTCCTCCCTTTAAAATTCCGAAATTACAAAATAAAAAAATTGATTCACTGTGCGTGTGTCGTCTATAGGCAAAAATGGTGATAAAGATAAATTCAATGATGAAAAAGCTTACTCCTCTTCAAAACGTTCAGAAAAATTCAACAATGCTGAGGATTTTACTAGTGATTCACATTCTACCAATGGTTTTAATAATTTTAAACCATATGGTCAAACATCAGCTGATAGTGATTCATCAAGTAATGCAGCATCTGAATCACAATCAGAATCGGAATCAGCACAAACAAATGAACAAGATAAAATTGATAAAACTGAACTTGAATTAACTAAAACAGAAATCTATAATGCTGTTCGACAAGCATATCAATTAACTGGACAAGAACGTAAAAAAACTGTTAAAAAATTATTATTAAAATGGCATCCAGATAAAAATCCCGGTCGTGAACGTTATGCTGCTGAAGTTTTTAAACATTTACGCAAACAAATAGATCATTTTGAAAATGATCCATTAACATCATTTTTTAATACATTTAATAATTTTCATCATACACCATTTTCTACATCTGATCCAAGATTTAGTTGGAATAAACATTCAAATACAACAAAGACTGATCATCATCAAAGTACATCATCAACAACAGCTGATGATCGTTTTGGTAGTTTTGATAATTTAAATAAAGAATCAAATGATGATACAAAACGTAGTTATCAAGATATACCAAAAGATCAAACAGATACAAATGATGCAAATAAAACACGTTTTAGTCCACATCGTTCATCATCATTTCGTACAGCACGTGAAGAATGGCAATATCGTCGTCAACATGGTTTTCCAAGACGTCATGGATTTTTTACTCCAACTGAAGAAAATACAACTAATAATACAAATACTACAAATAATACAACACATTCACAAACATCATCATCATCAACTGGAGGAAGTAAGTTTTTCGTTTATATATATATGTAGTTTATTTGCATGTAGTCTACACACGCACAGAACAGTTGTTTTTACTTTTTCTTTTTCTTTTTCTTTTTTTTTCATATTAGTCTCGGATCCTATTTTTGGTGAGTGTTCTTTGCTTTTGGATAAACGTGGGAGTATTATTGATCGTAGAATGCTTATTATCTTATAATAATTATTAAACAAATAAATTATAAAATATAAATAATTATTTAATCAAATTTTTGTTTTTCTTTATAATAGAAGAAAGTCCAAATTCCCGTCGTAAACGTAATTATCAACAATCTGAAGCCGATCGATGGCTTAAACAAGCTCAACATGATTTAGAAAGTTCATACAGTGATATGCATTCATCTACTGGTCAAGTTGCATATGATTGGGTTTGTTATAAATGTTATCGAGTAAGTTTTCAAAAAGAAATCCATCTATCGAAATAGATAACGAAAGTAAAATATTCATTATGGTCTTATCGAGATCTTTTTTTTCCGATCTTACAAGAGAACATTCCTAATAGTCAAATCACTTTTGAATTGAGGATAGACACTAAATAATAAATCTCAATGAGTGATAAGACATCTTAGGATAGCTCTGTTTTCGAGATGTCTTCAACAACGATATATATTTATTACTGTTAATAGCGTTGTTATACTGCTGTACTAATATCTCCATTAAACATGTTTTGATCCGACTTAAATTTATACATCAAATAAGACACTTAGAAGTGATGAATATTTCAAAGTTAAGGTGTAAATAGATGATTTCTATCGAAAATATGAATTTGTTTGACATGAACAATGGTGATAAAAAAAAACAGACCTTTGGTTGAAGATAACAAACATTGATTCCTGTAATATACTCAACATACATTTATTTTTCAAATAGCATATGGATGAAAATTTCATCTTAATTACCAATGCTTCAGCTAATAAGAAACTCACAAATGAATTCGTGTGTTTTTCTTTTATAAAACATTTATGTTTTGTATATAGTTGTTTCACTGGACAAAATAAATACAATTTCTTTATCTTAATGCATCATTCCTATGGAATTATTTATGGTTGAAATCGGCAAAGAGAAAGAATTGTGTCGCAATTTGATTGAAAATAAGATCATATTTGAAGTGAAAAACGAGAATGTCTAGAATAGACTATGGCTATATTGAACACATATATGTTTTACCACGGTCAACACTAGTGTTGTGTAAAGCATAGGAGTCAGCGCTTCTCTGAAAATCAAGTTGGCTCTCCTGAAGTTTGAGATTATTGTACTATGTACTATGTTTTTCTGCTCAAAAAACATATGTATTCATCATTGTGGAGTTTTAAATCGTCCTTCCAGAAGAGAAAATCTAGATAAAATGCTGGTCTAGGCTCTCTATTGCTATTGCAATTCAACTGAATAAAAAATGAAACAGCATTCATCGCATGTTTCAAAAACATCTCTCAGAGGCATTATCAGAATAAATAATTGAAACATTGACATATGAGTTGAAATCTACACACATATGTTAGTTAAAAAACAAATGTATGCTGAATATATCAGAAGAATCAATGTTTGATATTTTTTGGATAAGAGTATGTTTTTCTTTTTTCATAATCAATTATTATGTCAAACAAATTCATATATTCGATAAGAATTATCAATATATTCTTTAAATTTCATCATAATCATTAGCAAGATTTGTTTTTTAATTATGAAAACTTAATAAACTATTTGAATTTTAGGCAGCTGAAAAAGCCCTAAAAGCTTATCATTATTATAAGGATACAGGCAAAAATATGACAGCTGATATACCAGGTTTATTAATTGGTGTTGATAATGATGTACGAGAAATAGGTTATAAATTATATAAATGGATTGGTGATCCAAATCGAATGCAATATCCTAATGCAGCACGATTTGCTAAAATTCCAGCTGAAGTATTCACTGTTTGTAAGTTTATTTCATTATTTTATTTTATTTTTGATTATTTTATTTTTTGTTTTTAGCTCAAGCTGAACAAGCCATTGATTATACAAAAGAATTATTGAAGAAAATTGAAGATATTATGTATCCGTGAATATTGCTCGATCTTCCGTTTGTTTTTCTTCCTCATCTCTAGTCACTACTTTCTTTTGTCTTTTTATTACAGTATATGCTTGCATTCATCTTGTTGTGACGTGTCATTTTCCTGTTTTCTTTTTTTCTTCTCTTTTGTTTACTATTCTACATACACATCACAAGAGATGGTTTAATCATCTCTCTCTATCTATCTCATATCTTAAT
Organism: Rotaria sp. Silwood2; assembly: GCA_905329745.1. Taxonomy (NCBI): domain Eukaryota; kingdom Metazoa; phylum Rotifera; class Eurotatoria; order Philodinida; family Philodinidae; genus Rotaria; species Rotaria sp. Silwood2. The sequence continues at coordinate 91,626 of CAJNSZ010000019.1, read as the reverse complement.
TCGAGCGTTTTTTTTTTCTTCACTATTTGTTATACATTATTATTTTTTTTTAATATATCTAAACTTAGCATTAGACACATGTTTGTGTGCGTGTGTGTGTGTGTGTGTGTGTGTTTAACAAACAAGAAAATGCTAAAAAAGAGATGAGGGGAATAATGTACAGAAGTTTTATGCTTTGTTCTTATGTTTTTCTTCTTGTCATTTTACTACTTTATTACTATTTTATAGTTAACGTTTACTAGTGATATGTTGATGTTTATATATAAAGGATTCGAAAAGAAATCATCAATTATGAATATGAGATGAGAGCGAGAGAGAGAAGATTGATTCTTCTTCGTTTTTTTTCTTTTTTGTTCGTAAACGCGCTCGTGGTGAAGAAGATGAAGTTAAAAATAAAAGATAGGAAATCATTGATATATGATTTAAATATCAAGACTAGTTATGCATACAAGATAAAGAATATTTATTCTTAAAAAATATATGTTTGGGAAGTTCAGTTGTAAGTTATTTAGTTAAGTAAAACAAAACAAAAAAGGAAAAGTGATATGGTATCGACCAACAATCCTTGGTATTTATTTCGTCAACAATTGATGCAAATAGCAGTTATTATAATTTCATCAGTACTATTTAAAAAAAAATGAAAATCTATGAGAAAAATTATGTATGGTTATCATATGATTAAATTTAATATGAATATTGATATTTTAATGAGTAAAAAACTAATTAAGAGTACAAGAAATTCACTGATTTGTGTTAATGAAGTAAACCATTCAATTGATGTTACAAATATTCAAAATAGTATTGGAATATTCATTCATTTGATATTATCCTTTTGTTTAATGACATAAGTTTTATAAATATGACAAAAGAAACAACTCAACGTATTATTAGGGGGTAGATCAAGGTCAAATAGTTAAAATACATACTCGTCGGTTACAATCAGTGATTGTTGAAACTATTGAGCTTAATTTACAGAAACATAACTTTATAAATTCACGTAAACTTGGCTTTAGGATTAATGGCGGCATTGGAAAGAATAATAATAATGATCTAGATTTATTTGTTATTGGTATTAAAACAAAAAGTCCGACACCGAATAAAGGACGTTTGCAAATAGGCGATCGTTGAATGGAAATACGCAATACATATGTTGCTGTCAATTAGGTTTCTTTTTTATATAATAGAATTATTTTAAGGAAAAAATTATTCTTTGTCTTATTTGAATGAAGATTAAAGACATTCAAATATTCATTTAAAGTAACAAATATTTTTTTCTTTTTTAAAGCAACAACAGATAACTTATTGAAGATGATCTTATATTTGCATTGAATGTTATAGTGTTCATACGAGATTCTGATCTTATGAAGTATTGCAATCAATTCAATAGTATTAATTATAATGAACGTTTTATTCTTCTGAAATCAATTTCAAATCGATTATAGTTGATACAAACTTATATTTAAACTTCGAAGGATAAAAAAGGATTTAAATGAAAGAAGAAAAGAACGAACGAAAAAAAATGTATATCGTTTATTGTTGACATGTTGTCATTAGCCAATGACTACATCATTTAATGATTCACTACCGTTTGGATAAATTTGATAAGCTTTAACAAATATTTATTAACATAAAATTGTCTTATCTTTCATTCTGATTCATTTTTTTTGTCTTTTGTTAAAATATATAAATATATTCATCAATATAACGATATGAAACAGCATATCGGTACTTATCTTCATATACTCAATCGCAATGAACTTTCAGATGGTACACAACTGTTACATGTTAAGGAATTACCACCACCGTATTCATCAATTGACAGACAACAATATCAATCTATTGAAAACTATTGGACGGATGAAATTATCGAAATTAAACCTTTAAACAATAATTTAAATAGATATGGTTTTACCATCAGTGGTGGTATTGATACTGAACATGGTCCATCAATTATTATAACACATATTGATTATTGTTCGAAATCATCATTCGATAATGGACGAACTAACCTTCGTCTTTTTGATCGTATTCTTTCGATTAATACCATCAATTTAACTAATGTAACTCATGACGAAGCTGTTCAAGCTTTTTCTTCAACTCAAGGTCAACCTATATCACTTCATATTCGACGTTTAAATCCTGCACATATTGAACATGTTGATATAACTATACCATCTGACTTATTAAATCAACCACTTGGCATTACTGTTAGTGGTGGATTAGATAGAAATACTAAGGATTCTGGTTTATTTATTTCTCACATTGATCCAAATGGTTTATTAGCAACACTTACAAATAATAATCAACTTTGTATTGGTGATCGTCTTTTAGAAATTAAAACCAATTGTACTAGTGCTAATTTGCAATGGGTAACACATTCAATGGGTGTTGAATTAATTCGACGTATATGTCAAGATAATAAACATGTCACACTTGTTGTAGCTCATCGAGCTTTAGCTTTGTAAAGCATTTAGTTTTCGTTGAACACTTTATTGATGTTAGTATATCGACTTTTCTTCCTTAAATTAAAAACCCATGGGTTCAGCGATTGCAAGAAATTATGTCATAGTCAGATAGCAAAAAAGAAAACTGATCAAGTACAAAAGAGTAGTATGATGAAAGCAAAAAGTCTATTGAAGAAAAGAAAACTACGTTCGAAAAATACAAAAAAATAATAAAAGCACAAAGAAACTATGAACATGGGAACATAATAATTATAAAGTCAACAGAAGAAAACAAGCATGTCAAACTAGTATCAGGATAACAAATGAGAAAAAGACACTGAATGGAGACAATAATTGATCAATAGTCTCAATTAAGACTTGAAAATACAGAAGACAAGACTCAACTTTGAACCTAGTGAAATTTCTATTATTAAAACATTATCGCATACAAATCGTAAAATTATACAGTCATAATAATAAGATTTTCAAGCAGTATTAGTTAAAGTTAAAAAATGATGAAAGAACATGTGGCGGAATGTACCACTTAGTTTTGCGACGTTTCAAAATGAAGTTTTTAGCTTCTTTTTAGCACTCTCAAAGATTCGAATAATTTTTTTTCCCAGGAGTTGAATATCGTATTATGAAAAGAGTATTTTATTGTTAAAATAAGTCACAGACTCGTTCTTCCTTATATTAGCCTAAATTGATTCAAACCTAAAATCAATCGATAAAGCTCCAAAATGTTTCATATTATTGAAAGTATTTCAGCAACAGGCATGATTCATCTTTTTGTTTTGATTTTTACTACAGCAAAATGATCTGCTGTGAACAAGAGACTTCGTTGGATCCAAAATTTTCGGATCCTTACTCGCACCCGGTCAACAGAAAATTTTTAGACCAGGACTCGACCACTTCTAGGACCAGCTCGACGGGCTCTAGTGAACAAGTTATATATACGATTCGAGATAGTTTTTTATGGTCTATCTGAGAATCTTCGTCAAAATAAGATAAAAAATGTGCTAAGACTTTACAATGGCGAAATACTGAAAATATGCTAACATTTTCGGTAGTATTTTGACATATATAGTATTTCTCGAACTAAATTGACTTGAAATGAATATATCAAGTAAACTTTGCTTAAACTTTCATATTTTGGAAAATAAAATCTGATGCTTTTCAAATGTTTTCATATGAAAAAAAGCAATGGTATGCTGATGAACCACCGTCCAATCCATGTAGTAGTAGCATCGTACATTTTTCACCATTATTATTTAGTTTTTTTTCTCCATTTTAAGGATGCATTGTTTTTGATCAACATGAAAAATAAAGTCTTTTACATGGGGTTTTGGAAAAATTTGAGGAGAAAATTTTTTCTTCTACGAAGTTCTGGTGGTATCAAAAAGTCAAAAATGTCAATTCATAAAAAAGATTTTTATTAATTCTTTGAAAGATTTTCCACCGAAAAAACTTGAAAGTACCGTGGACAAAAACATATATTCATATAAAATATCTTTTAGCAGTTATTTTCACATTTTCGAAGAGTATTTCGCCATTTTAAGGTTTTGGTACATTTTTTGTCTTAATTCGGAGATGATTCTCAAATAGAACACTAAACAGTATATCGAGCTGTATATGTGTCTTGTTCACATTAGATTCCTTGTTTTTGATAGTAAACAGTCAAACAAAAAGATGACTAATATCTGTTGTTGGGTTATTTTCAATTGCATGAAACATTTCGATGACTGGCTGATTACATTTAGAATTGAATTGACTTAGAATGGCTAGAGCAAATATTTTTCCACATTTTGGTATACTTTCTAAGGAAGAAACAAAATGTTTTCATATAAATACAGGTTAACATATAAGAGAACGACTCTGTAACTTATTCAGCAGTGAAATGCTTTCTCTCATAATGCAAAATTCAACTCAATTGAAAACAAAAAGTTTACATTAAGGAGAGCAGCATGCAGAAATCCAAAACTAAGCAGTAGGAAACACTTCTAATGACCTGTCACACGTTTAAAATAAAGAAAAATCAAAATAATCGTGAGCAAAGAAAAATATTGAGTGTCCTGTTCACATGTTCTTTTTATAATCACGATGAATTTGAAATTATCGCTAAGTGTACAGGTTGCTTTACATACAACTCTCGTTCAATCATGCAATTTATGATTGATGAAACCTTAAATGACTCGATTAGCTGATGAGTGTAATCACTCTATATCCATATTTTGTTTTACAGATCTTGTTATATTAACTTATTTCGTTCGTAGAATGAGATCAAAGTGTGAGTAAATGATATCGAGATGAGTTTAAATGCAAAATATTTCTTATAGATATTTCGAACTAGTTTATGCTTTTGGCGAATAAGAAAAGCTTTTCACTGTGTTATATATATGAACGACTTTTGTTTCACCAAGAAGTTTTGGATACAAAAAAAAAAAAGATGCGCAGCAATGAAAAAGTTCTTCGTAGATTTTAGATAAACATTCTTGTTTTGTCTACACTAGAAAATTTAATTCACATTTAGTGCATCAATTAAATTAACGTTGTCGATACTAATGAAAAACAATGTAATGCGTTTGTATAAGCACATTTCAAATAGAGTTGAAAATAGACTGCTACTAGAAGTGACTCATCTCTAATTATTCATAAACAAATAGTACAATATTTACTTTTGCAAAAGTGCGTTGTATTTATGCGCTTTGACTACATCATAGTGGCAAAATCTGACTTTTTATTGGTGAATTAACTATCGCACTAGTTCATTTCAGATATTCAGATAGTCTTTTGCGCATTATGTTTTTTTCTTTCTTAACGCCCGCATCAAAAGTTGTCATTTTCTGTCATGTTGATTTCAAGACCGGAAACTCAGAAAATAAGCGTTCAAACGTAACGTAAAAGTATTGAGATCGAGCAAACACCGTTGTTTTTCAAATCTTCCTTAGCAGGTTCCGTTTGCTTACAAATAGTGCTCTAAAAAGACAAATGTTTATGGACTTAGTGCGTTTTCAAACTCACAGATAATTCCAATGTCGCCAGCTTTTAATCAAAATCGACAGTGCCCCTCTTTTTTTGTCAATTTTTTTAATAATTTATCTATTATATTAATATTTTCCGTCTTGAAGAGATCGATTTCAACTCGAAAAAGGCGATTTTAAAATGCCACAGTGTGTTGTGTCAGATGGTGCCACATTTTTTTCTATTAATTAAATATTCTAGCTAATGACTTCTTTTGTGTGTGGGGCTATCTTAAATAATAATTAAACTCGAAAACTAAGCAACAATAGCTGATGTGACTGGTACAGGCAGCTTGAGTGCGCTCACATCAGTAAATAGTGCGATTTCGACTGGCATCTAACATTTTTCTGAGAGTTTAAAAATATTCATGGACTCAGATAAAAAAAAGATTGAATTAAGCAGAAGAACCGTAAATAACCGATGATTTGAACGTCATAGGTTAGAATGAATATAGCAACAAAGACTAGCCACATCTCTCTTTGTTTATGGCTAAGACAGTTGTGAATGCGGTTGCCTATAGATAATGAATCGTGTAGGTAATTAGTGTCTATTTAATTATTTTTTTTGCACTTTCGATCAACGAATTGACGAAAGCGTGAATAATTCAAGTTTTCAATACGAATGAAAGGAAAGAAACTCGCTGTTGTAAATATTGCATGCGAAATAGCGTTGTATGAATAATCGTTTCAACGGTTATTCACTTTTTATGAAATATGGATTTTTTTCCATGATTCAGATTTGAGTTTCGCATCACATTTTGTTATTAAGTTTCACTCGATTGTCATCTAGTTTTTCTCGTGTAGACATGGTCTAATTCAATCATCATTTCATGTGATGGCGATAAAGGTTACGTTGATTGTAATTTAATAGGTTGAAGCAATATTTTCGATGACAGTAAAGATTAATATATATATTTCTTTTTTTTTCTCCTCGAGTGTTATTATATCATACCATTCTGTCAATAAGACCTTCCTAATTTTTGTCAATGCACATATATAATAAAATATTCTTATATGGCAACACAAATAATAATTTGTTTCATTAATAAATAGAATGACTTTTTGTGATAGTCCTCCTTCAGAATTCGAACGACTGCTATTTACAGTCTGAAGTACAAAATATTGTTTTTAGCCATGCTAATTAACTGCTCGTGGTCATTATTCATTTATGTCCGTAGCAAAAATAAATTTCTTTGAATATGTGTAAGTTCTTTACAACAAATTTTCATACTAAATATTAAATTCGAAAATTTCAGATTTCTCCACTAACTAGGATAGGTGGGGGTGATCACAATAGAAACAGGTACATCTATAGGTTCGATTTTCTGGAAATAAATCTTTATTGATTTGCAGAAAATCCGAACCGACTTCGAAATTCGATATCGGCCGTTCTCCCATTGTGAAAAGTTTCACTAACTTGAGCTATGTCTTGCAGTTGAATCGCTACAAAAAGAATTTTCCATGATGTTCTAATACTACTCTTGTATCAGGTCGAGTGAAAAAATCATACGTTACAGATACGGACAACCATGTGCGTATTTTCTTCTTGTGAAATCAATGAAATATTTACCACGTATGAATGCATCGTCGAGTTGCCTTCACCGTTAAATAGATCCAGTGATGTATTTTTTATTTTCTATCGTATAATTGAGACGCAGTGAAAGGGGTAAACATGCATGCGTGAAGTAAGCAGAGTTGTATTGAATTACTTTATACACATTTTGAAATGGTTACAGAGGCAACCAGTTAGTTCCAAGTGATATTTGGTAGAATATTTCTGTTTTGTCAATAGTTGAAGTTTTTGAAAAAGTCAAGCTTTTTCTATCTAAACAGTTGAGTTTTCTAGAAGCCGGAACAGATACTGGAAGAAAACTATCTGCTATTGTTTGATACAATTTTTTAAAAACTCAAAAACAAGCGATTTTAGAGTGGGTGGCGATTAAATTCGTGCGATCACTTCTTTTTTTTTTGTCGTGCATCATTTTATTCGATTGCCATTAATTGAACTAAATATCTGACAGAATCATTTATTGCCTTTCTCTTATTGATCATTACTTAAGTTCGACCAACGCACACACTTTTATTCTACACGACAAATTCAAGATACACTAACTAATTCGTTTTTGTGTTCTCTTTTCGTACTCAACAATGTTTGGTCAATGGCCACCTGGTCCGATACCATCATATGAAACACATGGTTTCAACGTTTTCTTCGGTAGACAAATTATTCCTGAAGCTAAATGGGTCGGATTCAAAGATTTGGGTCAAGGCTATGGTTAGTCATCACGTTTCATTCTTCGAAGTTTGTAAATTTCACTTTCACTTTTCTAGGAAAAGACAACGATCATGTCTTCTTCATGGGTCGAATTGTTGAAGGAGCTAAGCCGTTCTTCTTCGAACTGCTTAGCAGTGGCTATGCCAAAGATCATGATCATATTTTCTTCATGGGTCAAATTGTTGAAGGAGCTAAGCCGTTCTTTTTCGAAGTACTTAGTAATAGCTATGCGAAAGATCAGGAGCACGTTTATCAATATGGACGAGTGATTCCGGGTGTAAAAGCTTTTGGTTTCCAAGTACCGTAGAATCTGACTTCTGAATGTATCTTTTATCTTAAAGTGATCCTTTCTGTTGTGATTAACTGAACTTATTTCCTGTGAACCTCACGAAAATGTTCTAAGCGTTGTTCACAGATGACAAGCGAAAATTCACAAGAATCTGACTTCATCTTTCTCATTGCTATTCATCATAATCAATTGTTAAGTTTACTGATCACATTAGTACAAATGAAATATCTGATTCACATGTGAGCGTCAAATAAGGACTTACTTTACTTGAGAATTGTGAATGAGAGCAAGATTGTATTCGCAAAATTTTGAGAGGAACAAGTCTTCAATGGTAGGGTCCTCAGAAATCCAATGGCGTCTGTTTTAATCGTGTTCGCCAGTCGTGGACAGCTCAAACAAATTTCGCAAAGATGTGAAACAATGATACATTAGAGTTCACGATGAACAGATTCGATAAGTGACCAAAAAATATCAAGATCTTGCCATCTAGAACATTCCTGGATTAAATGCAACGAGACTTAAATATGAAAATACTCTAATCGACAGAAGAACATAGAAGAAAATGATCTGAGTCTGATAAATAGGTTGCAGACGATGACGACAATCTACAATGATGGACAAATTTTTTCTTATGCTTTTGTTTCAAATGTAATTCCATTAAAAAATTGTCTTTTGACATGCAGTTTTTGCCAATAGTACAATCATTGGCTGCAGAATATCCACATAAGAATTCAATTCAGAATGATCAAGATACTCCTTGGAGTAATAGCTCAATCTTGCTATTCGGACGTATGTCATAACAACGACTACAAGGGTCAATAAATTGAATACCTATGAACATTTTTCAGATTAATGCTTGAACAATTTTTTTTCCGCAGCTGAGTCTCATATTTCTATATAGTTGTACGATACGAAGAGACTTTTAGGCCATTTGAACAGAGTTGCTATAGATGAGTTCAGTTTTAGTTTGTGTCAACTTCCTTGCCTGGACTTGCAAAAAAAATAAGATTATAAGTGCATATTTCATAATCTACGACGCATCAACACACATTTTCACAACAGAAAAGAAATGATTTATTATCGAAATATGAGGCCAAAATCTGTAAGGATAAGTGAAGTAGTTCTATATGCTCGAAGACAAACAGTGAAATAGATCAAGAGAAAACTATTTATCAATGTTAATCATCGTTCGGCTGTGGAACAAGTTCAAGCGGATGTTCGTGTCCTTTCTTTTCACAAGCTGAACAGAGATCATAATTTCTACATGTCGAACAATGGTAACGTTGACCAACCATTGAAGACATGTTGCATCCATCACAGTAGACGCTCGATCATTCGAGCTCATCTGCCGAAAGGGGAGGCAACTGTTTCCCTTGGGCCCAAGTTTTCAGAACATTGGCTGCTTTGCTCGAAATATAATTATGACCACGACGGGTTAGAATGTGTCCATCGATTGAGACAATAACCAGTGACGGAATACCTAAAATTTACAAAGATGTCAATGAGTGGGAGAATGGCACATTTCACTGATCAGGATATTGAAGATACACTAGAAACGGAGCTCCTGCATTGAAAAGAACAGCATACCAGGGCATTTGGGCACAATATTTATTAAATGATTGTTCATCTTCATCACTTGATACAAGAACTAATTGAAATGGGTGCTCACTAGCTTGTGCTTCAATGTAGCATTGAGTCAATGTTGATGTAATATCACGACATGGAGGATACCATTCAACAGAAAAATATATTCCGATAGTTTTAGCATCGTCTTTCCAAAGTGTTTTTATCTCCATTTGTTCTCTATTGTTCGGACTAAGTAAGTGAGGCAAATATTTGTTGAAATGAGTAATGTCTTTCAGGAGTTAGATATTCCGCGAGAGGATGTTCGTGAGTATTTTTCGAGATGCAAGCATTGCACACATGAATACTGCATCCTTGATGAGTACAACCACGACGTGCATCAACCAGCGGATATATATGGCATATAGTGCAAGCGATACCTTCCCAGATATGTTCGCCTTCACTTGGTTGCCGCGTCCAAAAGAGGCACTTACCTTGAGACCACAGTCGCATAGCTTTATCAGGCACTGATCGTACCTCTTCAAGACCATCCATAATAAGAACATCACATTATGGCGTGAGAACGACCAAGCATGGAATACTACTAACTTCAAATTTTTTGTCTATTGTTTCACAACGATCACGATCTAAATGAGCGAATTTACATCGAGATTCTCCTCTTCAAAAATAGGGCATGATCTTTTCTATTCAGATTCATACTTGCTGCTCTGTCTCTCCAAAAGAGACAACATACGAATATCATTAATTTTGAAAGCATCAACGTTTTGAAGTGAAAGAATAAGTACAAGAATACCTGTAGAAAAATGACAGATACTATGATTCAATTCAAATGATAATCCTGTGGAAAAATACCTCTAGATATTCTCTATCCGTATATCTTGAAACAATGGTGACGTATATTTCCGAATTCGATGTAATTAAACAGAAGTGTTCAGTATTCAGAGCTAACGTTGGCTCTATTATGACAACAATGATTTCTTACAAATGATGATATTGTTTTCATTTCATTTCTGTCTCATCTTCTGCTATTAGATCACTCGATGACAAAATGTTCTCTGAGGCTTTCACCTTATCATTATAGTGTTGGGCACTCTCTCCTTCTCCCCTTTTCTGCTCTGTCGGGATAAAACGAATGTACTGGAGAAACGTAACGCTTTCCATGGCATATCTGTAAAATATTCATCAAGCATATTTTGATCGTTATCACAGGAGACGAAGACAATGTCCAACTTGTCACGCACTTCACTTTGAACTCTCTTGTAGATTTCAGTCAGTTTCCGTGCAAAATTGCGATAGGGCGGACACCAATGACCCCTATAAAAATATTGATATAATTAACTGAAAAACAAGGTGGTTGTGCTGACAAGAAATAGAGTACCACAGTTTTTCCATTGAGTTTGCTGGTTGGCAGTTGGTTCGGCTCGTCATGTTGGAGTAAATGTTCACCAAGCAAGTAGTTCAAGGTCATCGCCATTTGTTCGTTCAGTAGAATGAAGGAAATCAAACAATATTGTCTAGTTTTTATAAACAACGTAAGTAGTGAGTGTTTCCTGTTTTTGCGGCAAGATGAGGTAAGCGTGAATAATTTTGACTATTGCTTTTGTGTGGGCTTTGTAGCATGCTTCCTTTCTTGTCTTTCTTTAAGATCACATAAATATTTTTTCTTGCTCTGCACGCAGATCAATCGTGCACTACAAGTACAAAATAGTGAAACTTTCTCATTGCTCACAGTAGAAATAGTCATTGTTTATTATTCAGTATTTTAAAATGATGAATAGTGCACTATTGACATACCTATGTTGAAAAATAGCTTTCAAACAGACCAGATGTCTCTCCCAATAACACTGGAGCATCAAATATTGGTGTATTTGTGTGATAATACTTCGAGAATCGTCAAACTGAAACAAAAGTTTTCTTCAATCATGCTAAAGTTGAACTGTTTCTCAATGTGCTGGAGATAAGGTAGTGAAATTGACAGATATTAAATTTCATGATGGTGCATAGCATTGTAAAGTTTCACTATCGTCGCTTTGATCTCCTGACACTTAACCTAGCTAGATCTACGCACATGGTAGCGAAATGAGTAATTACTATTAATTTCCATGGGGATTGAATGTCAATAGATCTTTGACAGTAGAAAATAGCTTTGTTATATTGTTCTATACCGCTTAACACTTCATTGGATAAGTCACGAATACTTGTGAAAAGGATAGACTTTGGTAGATTATAGTTCTCAGCTCGTTTATAATAACATTGGGCTTCATTGCAGTTAAACTTGGTCTTGCACGAAAGAAATTGAAAATAAAGAAATATAATAAAACATAAAACCCATGTCAACAAAGTCAATTGGTTTGTGTTTGATTTATCCGCGCACTTGTATTGGCATACGATGAGAAAACAAACAACATTATGTCCTCTTTATCCGATTGTTATGCACAGAAACCAAACTGTTCATGAAAGATTGCTTGATCTTTCAGCATTTTCTATAGAAGTTTTCTCATACAGAGCAGCGACTGCAATCTTTCATGCTTTGAAAACAGAAGTAGGAACTGAAACGTGACTAGATTTATAGAATTCAGTCCTCACAAGTAATGGACTGCTGAGGATCACACTCGGCTCTGAAACTGACAATGGGAGATCACGAAGTGTAAGTTAAGGATATTGATCATATTCAGATTGGATGTATGCTCTCACCGCCAAAATAATAAATTACGAATATCATGTGCCGATAGCGAGCGTGAAGTATGATATTTGATTTCTATAATATCCGAAGTTCTAGTATGGCAACATCATTGCGTGAAAAGTATATCTCCTTGAAATTTAACGAACACAATAGAATGATAATAGATTCAGCTACTTCTGAAAGTTTACTAATACTGAACTTGGAAAAAGTAGACAACTTTATATCAAAACCTGTAGGCTCACAGTACTTTTGATCTTATTCTGTCAGAAATCATTAGTTTTAATAAATATGAAGAAGAAGAACTGCAATGAAATGATGATATTAAAGGTGGTCTTGGCACTAAGCACACATTAAGAACGTTATTTCTCAAAATGGATAGTATAACAATGAAGATCATAAAAGACTGTGAGTGGTTACGTGGGTGTCGTTGTTGGTACGGATCTTCTCTTATTCATCAGCCACACATCCATACCAAAAACCACACCTATTGCTACAAGTAGTAAATATATTCGCTTATTTGAAATAAGATCTAAAGTACAAAGAACCTACAGGTTTTCATAACAAGTTGTCTACTTTTTTTGAGTTCGATACTAATAAACTTTTAGAAGAAGCTGAATTTATTATCATTGTATTGTGTTCGATACATTTCAAGGAGACTCTAAAAACTGAGCAAATCAAAGAGTTGATGATTATGTAAAAAGCCAAATATGAATATTTTTCTTGTAATGATGTTGTTGTACTAAAATTAAGAATATTTTAAAAACCAAATATCACAGTTCACGCTCGCTATGGTCACGTTATATTATTAATTTGTTACTTTAGCGATAAGAGCGTACATTTGACCCGAATATGGTCAATCTGTTTAACTCACATTTCTTGACCTTCCATTGTAAGAAATTATTTTGTGTAACACAATTGTAAAGGAGTTTTGAATTGTATAGTCAGAAAGTTAAACTCACTTTCTTAACCTCTCTCCATCATGATCATGACAGACATTTCGATATGTTTGTCTATTGCACTGAAATACACAGTAGTCAACTTGACTAGTGATTTCGTTCATCAGTTGAGTCGCTCTAACGTGTTTCATATTTTAGTATTGATGGTGTGGATATTCCTGTTGTAGTTTTTATTGAATAACATCAGTTTAGCACACACACATTCCCCATGGAGTCAAAAAATGAGAAAAATTTCATGATTTTTCGTGAATTTTATATCAAAAACACAGAAAATAACGACATTTCTGATGATGAAACAGGCAGAAGAATTAATGTTTTTCATATTCATTGATGAAAAGAGACATTTTAATTAAGTAAATGCAGTGACTTTCATTTTTAATCGAAATCATGCAATGAAATTAATGAACATATCTATTTTGATGGATGAATTTTAAATACATCAACCTTTTGTCTACTTCATCATGTTAATGCCATTTTTTTATTCTTTAACTCCCTGGGCTATACTCATATCCACACCTACGATAACACTGGTATTGCTGTATTTCTAATTGCAACTTGAGTCAAGTTTTACTCATGTGAAAATCTATATCATTTATTGTCAAAATCGGGATTGTTCAAACTCAACAAAGATATAGGATAGTACTTATATAAAGGGGTAAATATAAACTAATACCTAAAAATATAGCAATCTATATCTAATTTATTAAATAACACTACCTAACAAGTAACGCGCGTCGCTTCGACTCGCTTAGCCCTCGACTGAAGAATTAAATTTATTTACATATCATTTTATTTTATTTCTCTGACGTAACTGATGGTAATAACATCAGATATAACTAAATAGACGTGTAACAATACTATGATCCTAACCTGTAATAGTATAGTTAACTTAGAATTTTAATTATTCTCAGAATTAAAATCGCGATTTTTCTCGACTACTTATAGAGCTAAGTGTTTTCAAAAATAGTGCCGCGGGATTCTCTCTTCTGCATCACAATAGTTAGAAAAATGTGTTTACTTGTTCTGTAGCTAATAATATCAACAAAGATTATTCTTTTAATGAAAATTTATCAAAAAAAATGATAGATGCACTTATCTGCATCATATTATTACGTCTTTTCGCGACAAAAATAGTAGTCTATATCATACACTGATAATAATATTAGATATGTTGCTTTCAATTAATAGTTACCGCTCATATATATGATCAACCTATCAACTACACAGATCAATCAGAATATTTTTATATCTTACATAAAATGAGCAAGTGTAACAGGAATCATCACTGAACCTTGAATGAATGCCTTTTCCGTCAAATTTATGCACTATTAAACAATCGAGATTAATGATATTTAAAGTTCTATAAGCAACTACACGACATAAATATATTTTATTTGCATTTGCAACTATAGCAAACAGAAAAAGAGATATCTATATCTAATAAATATTATATCGAACTACAATCATAACAAAGAAAAATAACGCTAATCTATGCACAACATTAATATAGAAAAAAAAAGCAATATTTAAATGCATATGACACAGAAAAAGCACCTAAGAAGAGTATTTACAGCAATAACAGATACAAATAAAAAAACCAGTTTCCATGCAATACAAAAAAATCATTGAAACCAATGAGAAAAACGTTTTTGAGTTTCTAAATACAGTTGATCCAGTCTTTCCATTTCGGTGACTTGAGATTTGCTTGGTTTAATTAGTAACACCTTGTAATCAAATTGCCGTAAGATGATTAGATCGGCCAAACGTTTTACACGAGATAATGGTACATAAACTGCGGCAATATCTTCAGTTTCATTTGGTAATTTAAGATCGATCACAACTTTATTCAATGTTTGACCTTGACTCTTGTGTGTTGTAATGCAATAAGCTGGCACCAATGGTAATGCTCGACGTTTAATCGATAGAATTGCTTTTCGATTTGATTTTGGTTTCTTGTCTTTTGGAAGAATATCAGAAATGTCTACCCGACATGTTTGTTCCATTACTGGTATTGGGATAAGTTTTGGTTGAAGTTCTTCAAGATTGGAATCAACTTTTGATTTAGCAATTTCTATTAATGCATATAATGGCCGATGAATGTATTGTGTATTTTTTGGAAATATTTCCGATAAAACATCTGCTGATACAGAATCTGACTGGTAGACTAATTGACGAAAGANGACGATTACAAGAAACATGTTTAGATACTGGGCATTTACTGATCATCTTTCGAAATTGTTTAAAGATTTGACAAATCTAAACAAAGCCATAACTAGAATTTTGCTTATGAACAGCATCAACATTAGGATACATTTTCGTGTATTTACAATAATATCTATTCTGAGATGAATAAATCGACTTTGAAAATTTTAAAATATTTCATTAGTGATATGTTGCTATTGGTTGTCGCTTCAAACCAAATGGCAGATTAAAAAAAACTCACTCAAGAGTTCAAACATGTGGAATAAAAAATTTACAGAAAGAGCTTTTTTTTGAAAGTTGTGGATTTTAGATATATCACTTTCGTCATTGATTCTAAAGCAACGAATTCTAATTGAATCAGTTGAAGTGTGTAGGATTGTAGAGAATTAAAAGACGCATCGTTCTAAAAAAATCACTCTTTGGAGTTATTATACTATTGAAATATATTAAAAATACTGGAAGGGCATTCTTTATGCACCATCCGTTATTTCATACCATTTTCGCCTACTCTCACCTAATAGAAAATAATATCTGTCCATGTTGATAGCAGCAAATACTAAAGCGAATGAGGTAGACATTAGAACAAACATGGTCATCATTATTACTCTTGTGCCTTTTGTTCTATTGCAACGACGCTGTTTGTCTTTATCACTTACGAAAAGTATCAATCGACATTTATCCATAATGGTTGGATACAGAGAGAGAAAGAGAGAGGAAGAAAAAGACTGCTTTCATTCTTTTCCTTTCTCTATCTGTTTCTTCTTTACGCTGGCATCAAACATACATGTATAATGTATAAGCGGCCAAAACCTAGACTAAAAAATATCAGTACACTCAAGATTTAAACACCTTTTATAACTGCTAGGAGAAAAAAAAACATTTTCATAAATGTAGAAGTAAATAGTTGTTCTCGTGAGATATAGTAGAATTTTGTTCGACGTTCAGTTCTTTATTTGTTTGATAATCAGAAGAGAAAAACAATAAATACGCATAGGTTTTATCAGAAGTTAAAGCTATACAAACACAGAACGATATTTGTTCTCATCGAGTGGAAATCGAACAGATTGATCACATCAAACGTGGATTCTAAACGACGAGCTCGTTTATTTTCACAAAAATGGCAGCAGCTACAAAATAGAAACAAATTATGAGACAAGTAGCGGTGATGAGATCTGATTGTTTACTATTTATCATACCCGTAATAATTCCAAGGATAATCGTTACAATGACAAACACAATGACTCAAACCCTGACGAATCACGAAAAGCGTGAATCAATGAAAACATAGAGAAAAATTGAGGTATTTAAGCACTGAGCAACAACATAAGTGCAATGAGCTTACCGTCCCCATCAATATTTTTATGTCGAGTATTAACTCAGCTGGTATGGATGTTAAGAGAATAAATACAACGAAAAATAGAGCGAAGAAAAAAAAAGAGAAGAAAAATATGAAAAGGAAAGGAAAGGAAAGGAAAAAGAAAGCATCGAAAAAGAGGTGAAGCAGAATGGGAGCGAGAAGAGAAGACAAATCGAAAGCGAAGGAAGATGTACGTAGCCGTTTCAAGGCCAGAAAAAAAAGAGAAAAAGAAAAAAGAAAAAAGGAAGAGAAGTATAGATATATTGCATGTGCTATTCTTTCAATATCCTTAGTTTATTTCAATAAATGATATCCATTTTAAGAGGAGCGATTCATGCTTTTCTAGTAATTGTTTTACTCTATTACTTAGGGCAATCCAAAAGTAGTGGCAGTGACACTTTAATACTGTATAGTAAGCTTGAGGAAATTTTCTTTTTATATGTAGTGATAGTAAAAATAATGCTGTACAGTCAATGTTCCTAATAAGAACAGCCAGCGAAAACATATTCCTAATAAGAACAGATCATACAAAATACATAGAAAAAAAAATACTTTTTTAGTAAATGAAACTTTTCTATGTTTTAACTTCAAAATTTCTTTTTTCGTCTGCTCGGAAAAATGTTTCTTGGTCGATCATGCATTAATATCAAGCAGTTCAGCTCAATCGGAAGTCGTACATCATGTATCGGTACCATTGGCCACTTCAGATTCTTTTTTAGAGCTGGATCTCAGCTTCAGAGCATGGGTTCAAGATGAAACTTATGAGGAATGATGTTGGACCCAAATGATGATCTTTTATAAAAAAAATTTTTGTGATCGGACTTTGCAAAAAAAAATTTTTTTTGTAACCGGCATTGCCTAACCTCAGCTGAAAAAACGGCTGTCAGATCGTATCAGATCTTATAAGATCTTATGCATACACGATTTTTTTATACGATCTTGCCACAAGATATGACAATATTTGTATGGGTCCATTGTTTTAAAGATTTTGTCAGATTCAGAATGAAAGATGCCATTGAAAATCTTATAAGATTCTGAGATTAAGAAACGTATAAGAACAGAGTAATAGACTGTGATCTGATCTTATCCGATCAAATAAGATTTATAGACAAAAGAAATTTAGAGCACTACGTAATCCAAGTCTTATCTGATCTTATTTGATTCTGTATAATCTGTCATGTTCTTTTACTTATTCAAGAATTGTTGATTCAAGACTTTCTGTTTTGAACAAATGTACATAATACACAAAACTGTGTTGTGCAAGTCAATGTTTTATATTATTGCAATTGTAAAATCATTTTTGACTTCATCAGTAAATGCTTTGTGTAATAGATTCGTCAAAGTACAGATATATCTCGGAAACTTTCACATAATAGAGAACGTTTTTCTTCACAAAATATTTCGACGGGAAAAATATGGATGTCCCAGTTTTTCTAAGACTATCAGGAGATGAAAAATTAAATTTTTTTCTATTTATCCTCTACTTTGTGCTGGAACATATATTTTTGTATTCCTATTTTTCTATATTGAAATCAATAATACAGAAATTATTTTATTTCATTTGGTTTCTTTCTATATTGACAATATAGAAAATAATACTTTTATTTGTTATTTTCCTATTTATACAATATAGAAAACGGTATAATATTTGCTTTATTTGAACCTATATGCTTGTACATATATTTTCATTCTTATTTTTCTATATTGAGATTGATAATATAGAAAATGATGCATTATTTGTGTTTTTTCTCCTATATATTTGCCCATATATTTAAATTTTTCTATATTGAACAGATACAAAATAAGTTTTTCCATTTGTTATTTTTCTATATATAATATAGACACCAATATAATATTCGATTTACTCTAAACTATGTGCTTGCACATTTATTTCTTATTCGTTATTTATGTATCTTGATAATATAGAGAATAATATATTATTTTACTTTTATACTACTATATGCTTAGGCATATATGTGTTTCTCTATACCGAATTCATGGAAAATAATTTTTTTATCTGTTATTGTTCAATATTGATAATAAAAAAGTAACTTATTTCATTTGTTATCTTTCTATATATATATAATATAGACAACAATACAATATTTGATTCATTTTAAATTGTATGCTTGTAAATTTATTTCGCATTTCCTTGTTTTTCTATATATTGATATTGATAATATAGTAAATAATATATTATTTTACTTTTATACTATTATATGCTTGCATATATATTTCTATTTTTTCTATATATATTATAGAAAACAATACAATATTTGATTTATTTTAAACTATATGCGTGGACACATTATTTTTCCTTATTTTTGTGTATTGATATTAATAATATAGAAGGTAATTTTGTTTTATTCGTTTTTTTCTATATTGATATTATAGAGAATAGTATATTATTTTATTTTTATACTACTATATGCTTGCACATGTATTTCTATTTTTCTATATTGGAAATATAGAAAAGAATTTTTTTATTGTTAACTTTTTTTATTGTTGCTTTATTACCTTGACTATTTAACAATGACTTTCAGATAATGCACCGATGAATATCTTTACAAGTAAAAATTTTCTTTGTGGTATGAAGTCAATTTGAATTATATTTGACATATCAAGATTCAACAATATCAATAATGTGAATAATGTGTAGCCATGAAAAAATCTGTTGTAATCTAACTATATGATCTTATATGACCATACAAGATCGTAATGTTCGCTCATATGTGGACCTTAATGTAAGATCTGATGTAAGATTGCAGAGACGACGATTTTCCTTACGATTTTCCGTCTGATCATGTATGATCAGGCACGATATTACTGTAAGATCTGATAGGAACTTACAATAATCTGTGATTGATCTTAGCATTTCATTTTTTGACCTGGGGTACTTTTTCTTTGCCTTTAGTAATATTCAATTTTTTAGAATATAGTCTTAATCTACGGAAAATATCATCGACAAATTTCAAATTTCATCGAAAACTATAGACCCCTTCATGAGATATAAACTCTGCATTTTTGTGCCAGTTTTCACAATATTCCCAAAATTCAAAACACTATCTCATGAATGGACGTATATTTTTCGATGAAATTTCAAATTTGCCGATGATATTCGATGTTGATAAAGATTATATTCTAAAAAATTGAAAATCACTAACGGCAAAGAAAACGTTAGGGGTACCGGTTACAAAAAAATTTTTTTTTGCAAAGTCCGATCACAAAATTTTTTTTTATAAAAGATCATCATTTGGGTCCAACATCATTCCTCATAAGTTTCATCTTGAACCCATGCTCTGAAGCTGAGATCCAGCTCTAAAAAAGAATCTGAAGTGGCCAATGGTACCGATACATGGTGTACGACTTCCGATTGAGCTGAACTGCTTGAT
>CAJNSZ010000019.1:0-56794 GCA_905329745.1 Rotaria sp. Silwood2 | reverse complement strand
AAGTCTAAATAAAGATATTCATTATAAAAAAAATCAAAAACATTTTCAGCTAGTAAATTACAACATATATTGTTGACCAAAAGATCTAACTGATCAACGCTATTTAAAATGAATGTATTGAGTTACAATTGTTCAGTCGAAAGATCTTTACTGAAGATTACATTTCATAATTAACAGTCGGATATATTTCATTTGAAATTAGTCAATACCACGAAGTATAGTTTTATATTTCATGAAAGTTTTAAGTTATGTTAACTAACCTTTACTCTCGAATTTCATCATTTTATTGATGGACTTCAATAAAACTTTATAATATTAGTTAACTAAGAAAATGAATTAATTTTCATGTCTTTGAAACTGAAGTTAAATCATTTGTTCATGTCTGCATATGCATATGAAAAAGAATCAATCAATTCAAATATTAAATTAGCCCAATTAAATATATTCATTTCAGTCTAAATTTATAAAAAGGTTATTTGGCAAAAACTTCGCGTTGCTTCTTCTGTGTCGACAAGAACATTCTTTTCTACATTATTCTGTTAAATACGATAACACCAATTGATTATGTGTGCTATTAATAACACATTCTATCTATAAAGATAATTTTATCATTAACTTAAAGATATAATTTATCATTAGAAAATATTTTATTTATGTTTTATTAAATAAAAAAAGACAGCTATTAACAAAACATATTTGCTGGTTGAAAAAAAATTTTCTTTTTTTTTCCCTTTCGTATCCAACCAACACGATCACTCAATCAACATGGAATCATAAAGAAAAAAAAAGAAACATGCGACGAGAGCAACAATGGCAACTAGATGCTTGTCGATAGTGATGAAAACATAATCCTATTCTAAAGACAAGAAGGAGAAGAAAAAAGATCAAAATAGTCAAAAACCAACATTAGGCAAAGGAAGAAAAATCAATATTCTCGCCTTGTTGTGTACATGAATATTTATTTTCCGTGTTATGTATATATATTTGCGTATAACGAGAGTTCTGTCTTTCGTTTATGAAGAATAAAACTCAAGAAAGACAAGTATGAAAAATGCAACACAAAAATAAAATGTTTTAGTGTAAACTAGGATGGAGTATTAATAGATGTATATATTCATGTATATTCTCTCTCTACACTTTGATCGGTTTACAGAAGTAATGAATTGACCCATACATCAATTGATCTTCCATGTGCTTATTCGAATTAAGAGTTCAACTTCATTAATAGAATGTATATTTTATATTATATTTGTAATTAAGCACAGTACTTTATGAATAGTGCAGTACATTGAAGTCACTACTAGTCATTGTCAGTATTTATTCAGTTTTTTTTAGTTTATTTTTCATATTGATGATGACTATTGATCTGTTATTAGACATTAATTCTTAATCAATCTTTATGTTTCTCGTGTTTTATCATTTGATACATCTATATCACAAATACATTTTGATGAAACTTTTGATTATTATATTGAAAATTCAACAAATAGTATTAACAAGGCTCTTAATAGTTTCAATAATAGTATTGATGAATTTTCACAATCATTATTAACAAAAAGAAAGTATAAAAAACAAATAAATGAATATTCTCATAGTCGAATGAAACTCAAATACAATTTAGTTAATTCTATACAGATAGCAAAGTCATATTGTAATATTGAATTAATGGACCGTTCATCAAGTAAGTTTCATGTTAATTTAAATCATGCTGATCATCATTATATGATTTATTTAGAATATTGATATTATTATGGATTCAACAGTCATTCGCATTCACATTTAACTATTGAAACAATATCTAGTTTATTATTGTCTAAAAATGATACACATTATGAAGTATTAAATTATTTTAAAAATAATTATATATCTTTATTTATGAAGCCATTTAGGTACAAGATATATATTACAACTAGAATATTAAAAAAATTACAAATATTACCATCATTATTGTTAGTTTCACTTACGAATATTGATATACAATTATTTGTAAATCAGATATTAAACTTAAGAAAAACCTAAATAAATTGGAACATTTATGTCGTTTTTTAATTAAAAAAGATTTAAAAAATTTTTAGAGCCTTAGCAATTGTAACTATCATTTCAATAGTAAAATTACAAAATTATTTGCTAGATTTACTTATTTAAATTTTTTAATTGTTAATTATTGTATCAATGATAAATAAATATGTAATTGACACAATGTATGGATAGGCTAGTACAATCACTTTTTTCAATCTAAGAAAAAAAGAATACAAGCACACATAGGCATTAAAATTTGTATACTGTGTGAGGCATCGAATATAGATTGATGCATAAAACTTAGTCTATTGAGATGTTGATATCTTTAAATCATTTGAAGTTCAGATTAATGAGTTATTAATAAATAGATAAGCTTCTTTCTTATTCTGAAACATCTTATTCTTGAATATTTGGGAATTATGAACATTATTTTCAACGGAAACAAAGATTAAAAGTATGAAAAAAAGCAGAAAAACAACAGGAAATATATTAAATTCTATTAAGATATCTTTCACTTTGAGCTGAGTGGCAAAAACCGATCAATGACCAAGTGTTTCGATAGGATAATATTTATCAAAGGTTTATCTAGTGATGCAAAAATATGCAATATATGATAGTATTGATATAATACTAAAGGAGTTTCAACATTAGAAACTTAAGTTATTTCAATTAAGATATTTGGATAAAGATCTCTTTCCAGAAATTTCTTTTCTTCTTGTATGATGTTAATAAATAATTAATTGAAAACTTTTTCTATATATATATATAACTTTTATTACACACTTCTCACCGAAATCGATATACTGAACGGCTCAACTTCAATCGATTATGTCATCACTACTATTTGTTCAAGAAGTGGTACTTGAAATCATTAATGATTGATGAGAATGAAAGAATATAGTGATGACTTAACATAAGAGATTGTTTTTTCTAGATGGGTACTACGTATATTTGTACAAAAAAGATCAAAATCTAACAGTGATGAAAAGTTCAATTTGATTTCGTACCTCTGAAATTCATATTTATCGAGATATAAATTAGCACTGGAAGCAGGGAGAGGCACACAATGGTCAATCTTCAAAGGCCAAAAAGCGTCATCCTTCACCCATCAGTTATGGTTCAGCATGTTTAGAATAACACTTACTCTATTCTCAACTAAAACTCTCGATGTAGCTTATAATACATATCGTATTCTTCTTAGAATATTTTCAATAATCCAAAACAAGATTTATGCACACATTCAACGATATACCGGATACTTACAACATTTGTTTTTCACTCGAAAAATCAAAAAAAAAGAGATAAAAGCCAACGAAACATTAATCTAAAGAAATTTTCAATTATTCTTATATACATTCAACTATGCTTTGAATATTATTCACACGAACATGTCAAGATCAATTCATTCCTTCTTTGTTATATTTTCTTCGTAAAAAATATAGTACAATACTGATGATTGTCCATGAAAAAAAAGAAACAAAGAAGTTTAAAAGAAAAGTTATAAAGAATGAAGACCACTATGTCTATTTTTTAATTATTTAATTGAGCATAACGGATTCATAGGTGGGTATCATATATCTAAAAGAAAATATTAAACAAAAGGATTTTTCCATTAAATAAAAGTGATATACTTGATATTTATGAATGCATCTTCACCACCATGTCGTTCAAAGGCTTCAAGTGTTTCATTTATTAAGTCTCCTATGTTTTCACGTCGTTGCTGACCATATTCAATACCATCACCCAAATTTGCTTTAAAAAAAATAAAAATTTATTAATTACAAAGAAAAAAAAATGATGTCTACACTTACAATTCCAGTTCTTAAAAAGATTAAATATTGGTAAAATTTGACGATAATAAGGTACAAGTGCTTCACCAATCATATCAGCTGACATAACTAATTGTTGAAGAATTTTTAATGTTGTACATATTACCTTATGATTTCGTGTATTTAGTGCATCTAAACATAAGATAAAAAAAAACATATTATGTATGATGCCTTTTTTTTGTACATTTGAACTATTTAAATATACTCTTTATTGGTACAATAAGTTGTGGAATAACAGGTAAAATTTTATTTCCACCATGTTCAAGCATATCGTGAATACCTTGACGAGCAAAAAAATCATATGGATGGTCAATTTCGCAAAGACCATCAAAAAATAAAGGTAAATAATGATGATAATCGAGTTTTTCAATTTCCACCTAAGATTATAATAGTTAATTAAAAAGAAAGGAAAAACAAACATTTTTCTTTTTTTTATACCTTCCAAGCAATTTTATTTCCTTTTGTATCATGTTCAAGTGCTATTGGAAAGTCACCGCGTTCATAAAATTTACGAAAAGCTGTTGGTTTGCTATTACGAATACGTGTTGCTTCAGCCGATGGTGGAGCATTGACCTAAGATGAGTTTCTTGTTGAAGATACACAAAATATCAATTTAAACAAATTAGAATACATACTTTAGCATTTTTTAGAAGAGATTTGACAGTAAAACCATCCGTTTCTAAGGGTCCAGTTTGGCGCAATCGCGCATTCGTTTCACGACGAGGCGATGTAGCTGTAGTCATTATTTGTTGTCGAGTTCTCGAGAGTGTTTCAATTTTACACAAGTGGCTTACTCTTTCTTTCTTTTCTTTACTGTTTATTGACAACGACCATTATAAAAATTTATTACCAAGAAACAATCCTCCTCGTCCTACAGTTCATTTTTCTTATTTACAAAACGACATCTTTTCTATGAGTTTTAATAAGACATTGTCAATGCTTTAATATCACAAATTCAGAGTCGTCTATTCTATCCAAGCGGGGAAATTTTCTGCGTGGAAAATCTAGTCTTTGTATTTCGTTTATTTTTATAATTTTTAAGTGAGCGGTATTTTCAAAAAAAGAAAAAAGGTTTTGAAGGCTTGAAAAAACACTTTTAGAGTTTTAAAAGCTCCAAACTTAGAGTATTAGAAAAATACTCTCTGACCGTCGTTTGACTTGGGACATATACATATATCAGCTGATACAAATTAAAATTTTGAATCTACCAGACTTCATTTAGACCCATCACGAACTACTTTGATTGGAAATCTCAACAAAATCAATGTTTGGAAAATGAACCCAAATGTTGCTCTGCTACATATTTTGAACTGACTAAAGCCATCAGACATTTACCACAATTTGATCTTGCATTAATTTTTCGAACACTTATTTGTTTGAGATTTTTGCTCAGAGTAGATGATTCTTAAAAGTTTTCAAGGTGGTGTGAAGCAGAGCATTTCTGTACTTATGAAGGAACATTGCCAATTGTTAAATCGCTTTGTGGCTGAGTATATGCTCAAACAAAAGACCTTAATGAGCTATTAAATACCTTACTAGGGTTTTGTTTTTCGAGCCTCCTGAACAGAGATATATGATTATCACTATCACTAGTTTTGCTATACTACTGTACTAATATATTCGATATCTTGACTCAACATGCTCCTATCCGGCTCAAATTTTTATTAATATTAAAACACTTAGTACTGATTAAGATTCCAGAGTTTGAAGATAAACCATTCTTTCTTATCAAATCTAGGAATTTCTTTGACATACTGATTGATTATTAAAAAAATGCATGTGGTCTTGCTCAAACATGCAAACATTGATTTATCTGATATTTTTCAGCGCACATTCATTTTATAGTGAACATGCATGCTGAAATGTCAGCTTATTTGTGGGTGTTTTAGTTAATAAGAATTAGAAGAATGAATTGGCATACATTTCACTATTGAACATGTGGTACTGGTATACTAAACTTAATTCTCAAAAGATGTCGATATCTTGCATGTATATTTCATTGACCGAAATAAAATCTTGTTTTTTTTTTGTTTGATTAGGTCATTTGCATAGAATAGTTGATGGTGAAAATCGGTTAAGAGAAGTAATTCTGTACTGATATGATTGAAAAGAGGATGATATGTAAAGTAAAAGAAAAAGTGCCTAGAGAAAGCATTTTCAAATTCCCCTCAAAACAGCATCAAAGATTCGATCACTCGACTTTTTCTCTCATCGGCAGTGAATAGGTAATTGCTCACCGTCTATATGACCAAATTCTTCTTGATCATATGGACATAGATGTCAAGAAACGAAATAATACAATTAAACTACAGTCACTTATTCATAATCAATTATCATCGCTTGTCTTGACGACTATGATTACATAAGCGTGCTTTAAAGCTAGATATCTTGATACACATCTAGGTCCATTCAAATCTGTCACTGCAGTGTACTTCAGGCTTGATGATATAGGATGTCATGTGCGTAAGTATTTCTTATGTTCGTTCATTCGGTGCAGATATTGTGGCTATATACTATGTACTGAACATATTCCCAACAACTATCCCTTCCACTGATTAAATGATTCATGTCATTTTCTTGGTTTTTGTTTATTTCAGTCTGACTTATAAACATATTACTGAAAATAGATCATACGATGAACAGTGCGCGAACTCACTCTTCTAATTCTTATCAACTAAAAAACTGACAAACGAGCTGACATTTCTACACTCCTGCTCCCCGACCAATGATTCTGGAGCCCGAAAACCATGGAATATAACGGAATAAGCAATGATATTTCAGAGCGAGAAAATTTATCAGCGTGAATCAGACGATAGTGGTGAATATGATTAATATTATAGTAGTGGAAAAGAATTCTTTTAGAGCATTATTTAGTACTATGGCAATGTCTGATGTATGAGCGCGAGATACGTTATGTAGCATAGAAAATATTTTATCCATATTATTATGTCTTCTTTGAGAAGAAGGCGGAAAAAATTGAATAGAATACCAAACTAAATGAGTATACTAAATTTTTCATTATCTTACTTAAGAAGTAAAGTAAAATACATTGACATATATGTAACAGAACTATCCATGAGGTAAACTACTTGAACCTCATACAAAGCACAGCTTATCAACTAACTCAAAACTGATGAACATTTCTCGATTGTATACAAAGTTAATTTCATTATTATAAAATCAGTATTCGTGTAGGTACTAACTTTATTCTCATTAATATTCATTTTACTATTATCAAGTACGTATAAGAGTGAAGGATTAAATCATTTTTCTCTCATATATGGGTATGTATTCATTGTTCCAAAACATTATTCCTGTAAATTTCTTCTTTTTTTTCCAAGAGTAAATGATTGATGTTTAAATGTCATGGTACTATGTCTTAGCTATTGATACTTCGTATTGAGAGGAGGCGATCATTTTTCATTCGAACTTCTTTTTTCGCTTGAAATGAACATTTTTGTCACCAACAAAACAATTGTCCGACTCTCATTAAAAAAATTCTTTTGCCTCTGATTCTAGTTCTAGTTACTTTAGAAAACTATTCAATGCCAACGAGCATTTTTTGTAATGAATTTTTTGAAAAACTCTTGTATAAATATAAGCAAAAATATGAATATTCTGTGTTTTTTTTTGTTGTTTGCATCTTTGTTGTATAGTAATACGTGATAAGTTGCTTAGCAGTGCATCGTTGATGTTTGCTATGTATTGATTTGTTGAGTGGCTGCCTAACTTGAATTCGAATGTAAACGAAAATTTCGAAATCATGCAAGTACTCATTACGCAAAATCACAAGATAAAATTCTATCTTAATTGTAAATTATTATTCATACAGGGCTTCCATATAACTACCATAAAAAAGCAAAAGATAAAATTTTAGCGATGTTATAATTTATAACTCAAATTAAAAGGATACTTTCATATGAGTTTAGAAAACAAGGCAAAAAATAGGGTTAATCTATATTATAAATTCTATAATTCAAATTGAGTAGACACGCCTTTTGGAAGTTGAAGATAGAAGTCGCTATGTACACAGAGACGAGCATTGTTTCCGACTCTTTGTGGCGGAGGCAGGGAGGGGAGAGAGGCTACGTGCCGTATGCCGCGACGCACAAATAAAAGATTAGTTAAGTGGAAAGAAGGATTTCTACTTTGGATGTGAGTATGAATGCGAAAATATGCATCTTAAAACACTTATTCACATCCGTCTCTCTCCCATAGAGCTGAGCTGTGGATAGCCTGGGGAGCCACTGAGGATCTTCAAGATATTCTTTCAGGATCCTCTGGAGATCCTCTTACGACCCTGTGAATTAAACTCGAATTGTCCATTAAAATTGAGATCATATTTTATCTATTGCTTTTCATAAACTTACATGAAAATGTCTTTTTGATTTTTTCAATTTATTTTTAAATTGAAGCTTGGGACTAAATTCTTCATTCGTATTCGAACTCGAATTAGGCAACTCATCATATCAATAAGCGTTGTTTTTTGAACATAACTTACAGTCGAACGATATATACTGTATGTTAAGTAGATTAATCATATTGAGATAAAATGAATGCTCTCGTAATCAAACCAAATATTTCAAATGATCAGCTGTCAATAACATGTACCCATTAAGATAATCACACTTTTAAGAGATTTGCAGTGTATGTCATGTTGATCAGACTTTAAAATTTCAGAAGTATTGTTTTTTTCTTTTTACACCATGGTCGAATAGACCTTGCCGAGTCACATGAGGAAAAACAATATCATACATACTCAAAAACAATTTTTTGGAAACATCTAAGTTAAAACTTCTGAAATGTAAAAATAATGGGCGCAAACGTCTGTCTATTATAATACAGTTTTTAAATATGTGGGATACTCTTTTTTCTAACGTAACTCGCCCAGTTCTATTGAGCTATGACCAAAAAAAGGAAAATTTAATTCTTCTCAACGTTTTACGTGTGACAATTTAAATTATTAAAAATATGTATCTTTCGTTTTCTTCAATGATTATCGAATCTTAAAAATAACTACGATAATATTTAATAACGTTAAGCATCAAGCGCTCATAATATATTGCAGATCAATAAACCAAATGCCGTTACGCAAAGGGCAACCATTTAGTCACTATCTATGAAAAATGTTCAAATAGTTACTGTAATGTTTAAATAATGGTAGATGTTCAACAGTTAGTTACACGAAGAAGTACAATATAAAATTTTGTTCGAAATAAATTAGCTATTTAAATCATTCACTAGCCGTATAATTTGTTCAAAGTAGCTATTAAATCTTTTAAATAGCTATGATAATTTTTAAATAGCGATGGGCTATGAGTACTTAGTTACATGAATTATTAGCTAATCAATCATTAAGCAGTTGTATATTATTCGACAAAGTATCTCTTTGGAAAAGTTACGATCCTCGTAGCATTTTACATGAACTATGACAAGTATCAAAATAAGATCCAATAACATTCATATAATAATTTGCACATAATTATAAAATAGTTCGAAAATGTTTACTTGACAAGGGCGAGTTGATTTGTCATCTTATCTTATTAACACTCAGATTTATCGTACCTTTTGATACCTTATTAATTTTTTACATAATATATCTTTCGTCAGAGTAGACAAAAAAACCATTGCGCGAGATATTTTTGGTTCTAAGTATTCTGCGGGAGTTTTTTCTTATATCTCTACTATATAACTGAATTTAATTAACGATTCTTTATTTTTAATTGATCGATTGATATAATGCAATTGAAATCTTTCTTTGCTTCATGCTTTTGCATGTTATGCGCACTAAATACACTCAGTAAAGTTTTCTGTGTGAAATGAAATGCCGAGAAAATTGAATTTAGTTTCATTTTTGAAGGATTCCAAAACTGGCCAACCAAATAACCTTGCTATTCTTCAAAGTGTCTTCTACCTGGTTTTATGTAAGAAAAGAGTCACTTGAAAAAAGTAGCTTTTCAGCGCCATATAGTATCAATACACTGCTTTAAGACAGTTACCTATTCTGTGATAGACACGTTTGATGGTTAGTGGTCCAAGACACTTGAACCAGTATCATGAGCTTAACGATAATAGACATGATAACTTTGGATTTCTCTTTATTGAAATATTTTTGGTTAGAGATAATAATTATGTTTTGAATATATTCTGATCATTATTTCGCGTACGTTGTGATACACATGATTTTTTTGTGTATGCGCATCGTTTATCCTTACGAACGACGAATGAGAGAACAAGCAAATCCAAGGTAAAATTATCAACCAAAAAAAATATCATTTGAAAATATCTTCATCGTTATTTCACGCACGTAGTGACGTACATTTTTTTGTGTATGCGCATCGTTTAGGCTTACAAGCGACAAATGAGAGAATAAGCAAAACCAAGGTAAAATTTCCAACCAAAAAGAGGTATCCTTTGAAAATATTCTTACCATTATTCTGCGATATGGTTGGATGCACGAAGCAAAACTTTTTTTGCAACATGTGTATAAGCAACATTATGCTTTAGTTTGAAGCACACAGCATCGTCGACACATTATACCGGTATTTGTGTCGCAAGCACACAAGATTTCGCACCAGTATAGCGAGGAAAGGTATGTCTTGCGAAAATATCGTCTCTTTAAAAGGTGTTTGTAGTCATCAGCACGAAGTGATTTTTTCTGTCCTCAAGTGGTACCACTAGCCTTTTATTGCGATTATTATCGTATCATTGTATTTATTTTCTTAGCACAAAAAACTTTCTAAAATTCTTTACGACATGAATAGAAGGGATTGACTAGTGTTTAGCTACTCTCGTTGCAAGGCGTCTGTAGCAGAAACTGCCAATCTGGTTTGTGACTGACATCATATAAATAAAAACCGTTCAATATGGCACTCCTTTATTATGCGAAAAGATTTCATTTCACTTAAAACTAAATACGATGCTAGGTGGAAAATAAGTACTCCATAATTTTCATAGAACAGTTTTGCTTTAAGTGAATGTTTTGCGAACAATGTACTTTCGATACCCTAGTCAACTCTCCCATAACAAATCCCCGGGGAATCCCTGTTGGGAATCTCCGGAGAGTTAAGAGGAGATTCAGGGACTTCCTATGGACTTCCTAGGGATTCTCTGGGGAGTTGACAAGAATTACCAAGGATTCTTTAAGAAGTTACCAGTTAGTCTCCTGAAAAATTCAAATCCATGGAGATTTTAGAGAGGCTCTCTAAAAATTGGGGAATCCCCAGGGATTTNAAGAAAAAGAAGAATACTAATCTAACAAAAGTTAATATCTTTTAAAAGCGATAATCTATCCAAGTGAAGAGCTTTATTGACTATCTTTATCAATACTACAATATGCCTATCCTCTTTAAAAAATTTTACCATATTATGATCCTTTTCAAAATTTTTATTTGTATTAATTTCATGTGTATTTTATTATTTCAAGTTAAAGTGTACTTTACGTCAAAACTAATAAATGAACTATGATCGAACAAAATCTTTAAAACAAATTAACAAATCAGCAATAATTCTATTAATTGTAAAAACAGTACATAAAATTGATTAAGAACTAATTGAAAAATGTTTATATTTCTATGTTTCAGTCAATTAAAATTGTTTTCGCGTACTAATTAATAATCGAACTCATATCATTAGCTATAAGTCATAAATTCTTTATTCCATTGAAATATGTTGCTGTTATGATAGATTTCGTTAATCACTAATTATGAAAGCATTGCTATGACTTTTATGGAATTCACAGCATGTTTTTTGAAGAAAAATATAGTGAGTGTAAGTTATAAGTCGAGGATTTGTGACTCTCCTTCATAACAATAGAGAGGGGAAGCAAAGAATGAATGGTTACATTTTCACAGCAAACAAGGACATCAGGAGTCAGATTCCTCTCACAAAGTTCTTTAGCAAGAATAGTTAGAATATATGTGTTTGTCATAATCGTCATGTGATTAACATAAAAAGCACGAACTAATCTAGGTATGGCTTTAAGAAGTAATCGATATCAGTGTGTTTCTGAGCTTAGAGAGATAGATAATAGTGCGTCGAGACCTGCTGTAGATATAATCAATATGTACAACAGACTCATTTATCATTTAAACCAATGGTTAGAATAATAATAATAATGTTCAATTAAGAAAAAAGGAATACGAAAATGAAAAGCAACGAGCGAATAGTAATAAGACAAACGGAGAATCGAATACTTGTAAAAACAAAGAAAAAATTCTGTTCAAAATGCAGAAATGATTAAAATAGACCATTTCTCTGACGATCGATTATCCTTAGAAAACAACTAAGTAGTCTGTTAAAGATTTTTCACTTGACGTATTTTGTGTTAGTATAATGAGACTAAACAACAGAAGTGAGTTCCATATTTTAGCTGTAAAGAAGCTGTGCTGACAAGATTTAATATCTCATTTTACAACATATGTTAAAATATAGCTCTTATGACCTTAATTCACTTTTTTTTAATTTTCGATATAGATTGATAGCGTCTATATAGTCAAATTGAAAATGAAACGATCATATTACTACATATGATAAGAACGTTTTTCTTATATATGTATATATCTTATGAATTTCAATCATTTAAAAATCATTTTTCCACATCATGAAACATCATCTAGTATTTTTATATATTTTTGTGAGTTTATTTTTGCTTAATTTAATTGCTTCCAGACAACAAGAAAATTTATTCGATCAATCAAAAAGATTAACTCATGCTATTATACATGGTGAAGTACATGGGAATGGAAGTTTACTAATGAGAGATAAAAATACTCATTTACTTGTTGAGCTTCGTCTTTCACGTGATGATCGACCTCGATCAATTGCTAGAACTAAAATAAAGTTGTATAATAATAATAATATTACAGCACAGTCATTTACTGTACAATTTAAACTCAAATATCGATTATCAAAAATTAGTCCACATAATTCGTATATACTTTCAGCTAAAATTCGAAATGGTCAAAATAAATTAATATATATTGGTGATCTTCATGTACCGGTTACAGAACGAAAAACTGAACAAGCGAAATATTTAATTATTAATGTTATTGAAACTCGTAAGTTAAAAGCTTATATTCAGAAATATATTAATTATTAAATATAGCTTCCTGGCATAGTAATATTGATAAACTGAGTTTATTAGCTTATAAAGTTACACAATTGGGAGGTACTGAAGAGGTAAGTTTTAGTAGTCTAAACTCAAGATATTTCGATATTATTCAAAGGCATTTACAAGTGAATTATATACAAATAAAAAATCAGGTATTTATACATGTGTCGTGTGCAATTCAACTTTATTTAGGTAATAGTTTTCGTTTGTTTAATCTAAATATGTAAAAGTATTCATATGTATGTATAGTTCAAAACACAAATACAATAGTGGTACTGGTTGGCCATCATTTTATCAAGTGGCTATTGAAGGAAATGTTGCAACAAATATTGATCGAAAATATGGAATGACTCGAACAGAAGTTCATTGTGCAAAAGTTTGTATTTTTTTAAAAAATTAATATTAAATTTCATTAATTATATTTTAGTGTAAAGCTCATTTGGGTCATGTATTTGATGATGGTCCTCAACCTACTTATATGCGTTATTGTATAAATGGAGTCGCTTTACAATTTTATTCGGATGAGAATGAAATGAAATAAACGTAAATTATTTTTTTTTTCTTTTACTGGACTTATTTCAATTAGATAGAAATCTTTCTTATATCAAATTTAGTTCATGTTAAAAAAAATAAACTTCAATATTTATCTTTTAGTTTTAACGTATATTGAGTCCGTAGGATCTTAGAAGCAGTAATTTGGTGATGAGATTTGGTGGCCAGCTTTTTCTAATATTAGGTAGAGAACGCCATTGGATTCTTGTTTGCAAGTTTCTGCCATTTTCTTGAGTGTTTCGACCGGAAATGACTCGTATCTCTTGACCTGGGATTTATGAACACAGTAGTTTTTACAAACGTCTTGATTACAGGCACGAGAGCAACATTTCAAATGGCAAGTTGGGTCATTTTGACCGATTCATAGTAGTTAAAATAAAGAATGGTTTCTCTAGAGTTTAACACAATTGGAATGAGTGATTTCGAATCGAAATCAGAATCAATGTTTCCATATTATAAAGATAAAATGAAGATTAACGATACCGATACGATCCTGGAAATGAAAGACCTGATTTCAATCCGAAAATAGTCGTATTTTCAAGTGTTTCATCAAAGATCATCCCTCGAAAGGACTCATGTTCAAAAAATATAATTCAAGATAACTAGGTGTCCAATTTTATACAGATAAAATAGCTGCAAAAAAAAACAAGAAACAATCAAATAAATCCATTCCAGTGTTTTATCTAGTGTGGCGGTGCTCTCGAAAGATCAGCTTGGTTCTTCCAGTTTTTGATTTTCGTGATACATATAGACATGTGCAGTTTCAATTTACTTACTAAAGACGTCGCTAATTCAGTTTAGTTAGTGCATATTGACTACACGAGCACCAGTGTTCATTGAGACAATAGAACACACCGTTACAAAAAAGACATATTTTAATAGAATTTGTTTCTCTATGTTGCAATTAACGCCGACCCCTGTTTAATCAGTGGTGCATTGTTCCATATTTACATTAACAATGAGCACTTTAGTCACATACTATGTATCTGTGCTTCCAAAAATAGGTGTTCGCTCGCTTTTCGGCAGAGAAAATCTGAAGAAAACACTGGCCCATTTTGTATCGTCACAGTGAAATGGTCTCACCCAAAATTAATCACAGCCGTGTCCTAATCATCACTTGGATAAGCTACTTCTATTGCCGACTCGAAACCAAATCTACTGAATTGGTGTCGAATGATAATGGGTTAATACTGATAATTTAAAAGATCAATAAAGATTGCCTATTGTTCCATAGTATAACATTTTTCATTTTTTTTATTACTCAATATTTGAATACAATATTTATGAATTGAAAATGTAATATCAATGATTCCCATTAATCATACCATTATAGGTAGACACGATGAATTTATCGATGAGTATCCATCTTTCTTATGATACTAGCTTTTTATGTACTAACAATATCAATGATTGAAAATTAATGTAATCTCTTCTTGATTTATTTCATTATACATATATATGTATTTCTTTCCCTTTCACTATTATGACATAGAAAAAAAAATCAAGAAACACAAAAAGAAAAAGAAAAATGTAGCAAACAAATACGCACAAGAGAAAGAAAATGCAATGATGATTGAATATTTGATAATTGTTTGAGAGATTTAATCATCATCATCAAAACCAAAATTCGTAAAAAAAAAAGAAACAAAAAGAAAATATCTGACTTTTTCTGTGTATAATATTCTAATTAATATTAAACAGATGTTTCTGAATTTAATTTCAAAACAAATTTATTTTGTTTTGAATCATAAAATTTTTCAATTAAATTAACTCTTGGCATTTGATGAAACGTGCATATTAAAGCAATATGTTCAGCATGTTGCTGTTTAAGTACAAATATTAAATTTGAATAAATTGGTTGGTTTACAGATATTCTTTGACATTTTTCTTCATCATTTGTTAATGTTTGTGTATCACATACAAGTGTCCATGATTGTTCTTGATTATTTGTCATTGATGCTAAGATAGGAAATAATAATGTAGCTAATGGTTGAGATTCTGTTTGAATATAACGTTCAAGAAATGCTCGTGGAGAAAGATCATGTGATAAACATGTTGCTAAATGAGATATGATTGATTCTCGTGTAAAATAAGGTTGTTGTCGTGTTAATCGAAGATATTTTTGAAGAGATCGTGACATAGAAGAAAAGACAGCCTAAAAGAAAATAATAAATTTTTTTTTTCAAAGATAAATATTTACTTGTGCTGCTTCTCGAGCATCCATTGGTATATGTGAACCATATTTTTCATCAAGGCATTTTCGAACATGTGTAAATGCATCTTCACATGAAATTATTAATTTTATACGTCGTTTTCGTACACGACGTTCATAATCGAGTTCATCATAGAATCTATAATAGATTTTAATTATAATCAACAGAAAACAAAAAAAAAACTAGAAATTTCTAATCTGATATTAAAGATTTCTTTAGTTTCTTTTACTAAATTTTGACGGAAATTATCATAATTGTAGAGGGCTGTCTGCTTCTTCTTACTAAAAAACGTCCCTTTCCTCAAGTATGACTTGATATCGTGACAGCTTCAGTCTAGATCGATTGTTGTTCTTAAGATATTAAAGATCCAAAAAAAAAACACAATATGGCACAAGAAAAAGTAATAAACTTCAGTGTTTTCATGATCCACAAGACATACCCACTATAGAAAGTAACGAAAGTTGAGTTTATTAATAAATTAGTACTTTATGCAAAAAACATACTCTTTACGAGCAAACATTAAACTTTTAATTAATCAGAATAGGTATAAAATTGAATTCTTTCAACATTTTTTTTTTTCTAAACCTCAATAGGATATAATTAATGAACGCAAAGCCTTCTATTAAAAGAAATATATCATGTCAACACATTCCCTTGAACTAGCTCATTGATATTCATTAAAACTATTTTTGAAAGCTTCATCCATATATTTTATAATTAACTCAAATTTTTCGTTCGTTTCTCGCTCATTAACCTATATTCTAATGATCTTTTTTTCTCTTCATATTCTTGATGATAAATGATATGAAATATAATGTTCATTTACTATTCTCAAGTTCGTTAGAATTATCTAAAACACTTGATTGATTTTATATAATCAAAAATCTATTCGAAATCATTTAAACATAATTCTATTTACAAATATCTCGAACTCAATTAAAACAACAAATCAGATATAAGTAATTGATTTACCTATCATTAAATCCACGCATTGATCGTGCAGCATTTCCATTTGTACCTGTAGCAATAGTTGAGGAATTCGATTGTGATCCAACAGATTTTGTTGAAAATGTTCGATGACGTTTAGCTTGTGTTTGATGAGCATTTTCTAACCATGGATTAAATACAGGAAAATCTTTATAATATTGTTCTAATAAATAAACACTCGCTTCTTGTATTGACATTGATCCTAATAACAAAAATCTA
Source organism: Rotaria sp. Silwood2 (assembly GCA_905329745.1). Classification (NCBI taxonomy): domain Eukaryota; kingdom Metazoa; phylum Rotifera; class Eurotatoria; order Philodinida; family Philodinidae; genus Rotaria; species Rotaria sp. Silwood2. The sequence continues at coordinate 39,863 of CAJNSZ010000019.1, read as the reverse complement.
ATATATATCAAGCATAAAAAAAAATGTATTCATCTTACCAATTGTATATTCTCTTATTTGTCCATCAGGTGATCGTACAACTTTAACAATCCATTTTGGATATAACCATCTAACTTCTAAGATAAGCACAGATAATATTAATATAAATAAAAGTAAATCTTCATATGTTGATGTCATTGATAAAATTTGTTCATATTTATCTATTTTTGATTTTAATATTTTATATATATAATAAAACCAATAGACAATAATAACAATTAATAGAATAAGAATTAAACATGTTTTTTGTATATGAATACATGGTAAATATGTTCGATTACGACGTCGATAAAGTAATAGAAATGTACCAAAAAATAAAAAAATAAGTTTAAAAATAATTGTTAATATTGGTGAATAATCATCAATAGATAATATTATATCCGATGTTAATAATATATATGGTAATATAAGAAAGAATATAGGTGAAATGAAAGCAATTAAACAAAGTAAATAAATAAAAAATTGTGTTATTGTTATAGATAATGTTCGTCGATGAAAGTTATTTGATACATGTTGTAAATGATGATTATGATGATTATCATTTAGTTGTAATGTCGTATCATTATTATTTGTTAATGTATCTTCATTAACTCCGTTACATGTTATTGTTGTTGTTTCACCCCAATTATCATCTTGTGGAAGAATTTTTACTTCAATACGTTCATCTTGACTATCAGTTGAAACAACAGGTACCGATGATGATGATGGGACGTCATCATGACGTTTTTTATGATGATAACGACGATTTGATGAACATGTTTCATTATTAACTGTATGTAATGATGATGGAAGTGCACAATTCACTGATCCACTGTATGTTTCCGGATCCATAATCTATAAAAAAGTAATAATAATAATTACACAATATTGAACTAACAAAAAAAAAAAACAAAACACACTTGTTATAAGATATTATTACTAACCAGAAATCATACAAAATGAAGATATGAAATAACAATAGATTAGTACTTACTAATCACCGTCTGTTCAATCATAAAGATGTTAAATACAAAACGCACTATTGCATGATCAATTTATATCATAACAAGAATATTTTGAAAGAACAATAGTACCAGTCAAAAAACAATAAATTAGTACATATGATCGAAAGAGTACACTTTTTTTTTTTTTCCTCAAAAACTATCAAGGAATAATTAGTTACATTAGTAAATCAATTCAATCAAAAAAATACACAATTGAAAAGTAGCATCGTGACATCAAATACGATTTCAAGTGTACTCAATTCTACTATCATTAATAGATGTCAAGTAATTTGCTTTTTAAAAAGAATAAATAAATAAATAAAAGATTCTAAATAGCATCACTCACCTCAACTTCTGATGCACTATAATGTTTCTCTACGGCATTACCACTTTTGTTTAAGAGCAGCTCATATGTCTTTGCTTTTGCTGTTTTTGTTGTCGTCATAGCTGTCCGATGGCGGTTCATTATTGTCGACAAATACCTAACAACTGTTTGACTACTTCTTTTTTCTTTACGCCGCCTATATCAACCCATGAAATTAACCATCGCATCTTTCTTTTTTTTTTCTTTCTTTTTCTCTTCTGTTCATTGTCTCGTAGCGTCGTTATTTTTCACGCTGTCTCGCTATCTATCTCGAGTCGTTGCTTCAGGCAATTAAGAATATGTAGGGTATTCTAGTCAATATCGAAGAAACTACTAGATCAAAGTTCAACTAATATCATATATCTATACATCTCTAAACAATAATCTATGCTAATCATTCAAAACAATATATCTATTCGAGAATATAACGAAAGCAAACAAAAAAAAGACCTAAATTCAAGGCTTTCTTCTCAATTAAACAAACACAAGACAAAAAAATGATCGATGAACTAAACATTAAAAAAAAGCGACATATATATTTATATATATATATATATATTCATATGCATATATATATATATATATATATATGGACGAATTGAACAGATCTGTCATATCGTTCAATGAGATTGTCACAAAAATAAAAGTGAGTATGTTATCTTATTAGAACTATCGTCTATGAACATTCATAATGTTTTAACACGAACTTCTGTTATTTGTTGATCAAAATTTTCTATAATGAGGATTCAATTTGTTAAAATCACTGAACATATATACTCCTAATTGTGCTTGTCTACTTCTCTTGTCACGCATAACAATGTTGATTAATGAGAATTTTACATTTTCTTACGTACAGTAAAAAGATGTTTGCTGTTGTCGATAGGCGTATGATAATGTTCTTCCATATGAAATAGTTTGAACAATATATATATAGTTAAACACAATAATACTATGTTATTTGATCAAAGATTTAGTAGATGGTTGTTCATAGAAGCAATGAAAAATGAGAAGAGAAACGAAGAATAATTGTAATAAAGTTGAACAGACGATGAAGAAACGTATCACATATACACTTAAAAGATTTTATGATTGACCAACTGACCCCGAAAGAAATTGACAAGAAAAAGTAAAATGTTCGGCTCAGAAAGAAGTTCAGACGAAACTTTCATAAGAAAACATTCTTATAATATACATCAATTTATTAACATGAAGTTTCTACTTTCGAAGCTAATTAATACATCTGTTTGTATGAAAAGAAAATGAAGAAAAAGAGCTTTGTACAAATAGAAACGAATAATCTCGGCAAGTGAACTGTCAGACATTGAGAATAAATGAAGTACAGATGGAACATTAAAGAAAAACAAGCACGACTAAATGAACATTTACTTACATGTTTGAAAAGAATTGTTTGCTAGGTGATATTCGATTGATCACCGTTATACAAAAAACAAAGAATCAATTTCTATTGGCTATTATTCACACAGAGACATAAGTGTATATATATATATACATACAATTCAATTATCAAAAGAATATACTGTCAATATATAAATGCCGATTGAGCATGCCATCTACAAAAAAAATTCTTTTTGAACAATAGATTTTGAGTTCAAATGATTATAATTGAAGTTGTACTAGATTTTATTTTCAATACTGATATATTGTAAATTTAGTAGTGTCCAAAGTGGATAATCTTTCAATATTAAAAAGTTTTCACTTTTCTCCAACATTCTATTGTTGTCTTTTTTTTTGTTTAACAATTTCCAAAAGAAAATTCGGTCAACCTTATTAAAAAATCTTCCAATTGAATTTTTGAGTTGTTAAACTTCTCCCAATCTTGATGACCTCGGGACACTCCTGTCTAAATATGACATCATTCATTCATTTCGTGATATCAATTCACCCACTATCACTCATATAACTTCAACTGTACTGTTTTTACATGAATTAGTTGCTCGTGGATATTGACTAGACACGATACAGGAAAAAGAAGTGAATTGTTTGTTATTAATCGAGATCGATTTTTATTCATGACGAATTTTATTTATATAATTTCTGTAGGATATATTGAAAAGAAATCGATTTAACAGCATTTTTTTTCCTAGATCCATTTTCATGTAATTCTTTGTTGTTTGATATTTATCAATAGTACAATTCATTTGTTTGATTTATTCTCATAACTTTAATATGATGGTGTTTATGACTATCTATTATTTGAAAGTATATCCTTTTATAGAAAAAAGTGAAAAAAATTGTTTTCAATTTAATTTTATTTAGTTACATAAACTGATTATTCTGATGTTTCTCATATTGATATATACTACTACGATCATAATCTATTGGTAAAGTAGTTTTTAAAAATTTCTTGATTACAGATGTGAAAGCAGCATTTTTTATGGCATCTTGGACAATTTATGATTTATTTGTAATGGTTATGATAAAAAATGATTTTTCCATAATTATTTTTATTATCGATTCAAATTCATAAAAACCATGATTTTCATGCTTCAAAATCTTATTAGAACTAATACCCAGTCAACAAGCATTTTACAGTCAGTTTTTAAATAATTTCTCATCAATAAGAGAGAGAAATTTGTAGATTTCGTTATGGTTTTCTATCTCAGCACGACTTTAATAATATGAATAAGTAATTTCAAATTCTATTCAGAACCAATGATTCTATGTTATTAAAAGAAAATGAAGGCTAATGATACTGACACTATCTTGAAAATGAAAGGCCTGATATCAATTCGAAAATAGCTGCCTTTACAAGTGTCTCACCATCTTCAATAACGACTCATATAAAAAAAAATTCATGATTAGTAGATGTCCAACTTTATTACAGATAAGTTTACGACGAAAAACAAATCAAATTAATAATAAATACAATTTTGATGTCATTCAAGATGAATTGATCAGTTTATAGTTCATTCTATATCGCCACAGTGAAATAACTTCGTACAAATTTAATCATATCAATGTTATACCGACTCCATGCATAAGCTATTCCTACGGTTGACTTAATATTAACTCAACTGAAGGTATTATCCAAGGATAAAGAATTCAATTCCTAATGTTTTCAAACGCATTCATATAAAGATTGAATGTTTATGTAATAATACTTTTCTTCGTCAACTTAATATTTCACAAAATTTCAAATAATGCTTCAATATGTTTATGATTGATCAGACCAAGTGTAAATTCAATGATTAAGTTTGATGAAAAAAAAATATAGCATCATCTAGAAACAGATGATACGAGTTTATATCTGTGTTGTTTTGTCAATGATTAGCGAATTGCGCTATGCACAGATAATTATCGAAATCACTCGTATTTTTTTACCAGTCGTTCTTTTCTTTGATTACTATTTTTTTTATATATCAAGCGTGACTTACAACCTTCATTTCTTTTCCACTGACTGGTAAATGATCCGCGATGAATATTACTCGAAATAAGTTATTACTTTTAACAGTCTGTATATGAGACATAATAAAATGTTGATAACTTGTTTTTACCTGTCAGAGTCTTATTCGGTATCGATTCAATCGCGTGCATTCAAGCGTGGTCGAATACATTGTGGAAGGAAAAAAAAGAGAAACAAAGCGAAAAGGTATTTCGATTGAGGACAATGTTTGTCCTGAAGTAACAGGTATTTTGTTCTAATATTTCTTGTTTGCTATTTTTCATTAAAAGAATAACAACGATATCACGAAGGACGATCATCACACGTCATTGTATTACTAAAGATAAACTACATAATTAATTACACTCAACATGGGTCTTGAATCATCTAAACCATCAAAGCCTGTTTCATATGGTGTGTTAATCTTTTTCTTCTATTATGTGACCAATAAACTATTTATCTGTGTTCTTTTATTCGTTTTCTAGGACCCATATTTACTGTTCGTGGCCGTCTGTATCGTACTTTAGATGTCATTGGCCAAGGTGCTCAAGCCATTGTATATCGATGTGAAGATCAAAATGCTGTTCAATTTGCTGTTAAAGTTTTTCATTTTTCACGTTTACGTCGCTCTCAAAGATCTTATCGCATTCGAAGTTTTGACAAAGAAGCACGCATTTTAAAACATCTGGGTGGACGTTCGCGTCATTTTATACATTTGTTTGATTACGAATATAAGCGTAAAGAAAAGATCGGTTATATGGTCATGGAATTAGGAGATGGAGATTTAAGACAATACCTCGTAGGAGCGCCATTAACAGATATACTTCGACGACTCTTTTGGAAACAGATTGTTGCTATCTTGAGAGCTCTTAAAGATGCGAATGTTGGTAATTGAATAGAGATATATATTTTGGCATTCATGAATATTTTTGTATTTTTATTTCGAAGTACATGGTGATATCAAACCCGAAAATTTAATTCTAGTAAATAATGTGCTCAAATTAACCGATCTAGGTCTTGCCTTTCGGATTAATCCACCCGCACAAGCGGTTCAACGAAGAAAAATTCTTGGTACTATTGGTACGTATTTACATTAATCATGCTTTCAATATTATTATACACGTTATATGATCACATTCATTTTTAGATTATATGGCGCCTGAATTATTTTCTCATAGAATCGGTTTTAAATCTGAGGTATGGTCAGCAGGCATTATTCTGTATGAAATGACTTATGGTCGTCCTCCCTTCTTTGGTATCATGAGTCGAAATAAAAAAATGGCTCTTATTGCATCAAGGACACCTATATCGTTGCCTCCAATAAGAAACCATTATTTAGTCGGGTGTATTGAAGAATGTCTACAATATGATGACCAATTTAGACCGAGCGCATCTCGATTAGCAGCACACCCTTATACAAGGATGTAATTCACAGCAAGGAGAGAGAAACGAAAATTCCACCCTCCAACGTACTTCAAGGGTATATCAAAGTTATTGTCGAGACCTTCTTAGGTATTTAAAGTCTACTATCACTGTCACTGATACTCAAATCTTGAATACGATGAAGTATTTGAGATTTATTAATAGACAAATTTATATAAAATGAGCTTAAACTGATATGCTGGTGATATACGTTGATATCAGGCTTGAAATAGCTAAGAAGTTCTAGATGATAGCTTTGGTATACTCTTGAAGTACAGAATTTGCACTTTTTCTCCATTGAACCAAAGATTATAGTTTTTGCTGTTTTTTTGAAGTCTCGTTTTTCTAATCGATTTTGATCTTCTTCAAACGAAGAAAACCACACTAAGAATATGGGAAATTGAATTTATTTCTATTGTTGTGCTAGTTTTATGTGATGGATGTTAATTTCATTTTTTTTTTACAGATGTCACTAATGATCAGTACTTCAGCTATCTATTTTTTGTACGAACATACCGTTCATTATTATAGTTCTTCATCAAATAAACTTTTTTCCCACTAAATTTTTAATTTTATATGAAATTTAAAACAAGTCGTAATTTGTTCTTGCAGTTTTTGGATTCGTTGTTTGATTGACAAATAGTTGACTTTATTTTATTAGATTACTTACTGTTTTTTCTTTTCTCCACGTTGGAAAATGAGATTGGAAGAAAGGGCTCTTTTTTTGCGTCATTCAATCGATGATCTATAATGCATTATACATGAGCACATTTTCTTTTACTTTTTCTCGCATTTTGTTTATTTAAAAGTACTGCATTTCAGTTTACTCATTTACAGTGGCGTGACGATAGAGAACGGTATACTAAGAAATGCGCCCCCTATATTTTTTTCTTTTGCCCCAACCCTGCTCATTTAAAAGGTGACAGTAGAATAAGTAATTTGCGCGTTTAATAATAAGACATTTTTTTACTTTAAACATAATTATCGCACTTACTGGTGTATATTCACACATCCTCACGGCACTAAGTGATGATGAAGTCTATGTCAAAAGTAAAAGAAAGTACCAACAACAGATAGAATAGTTAGAAATTTCAAGTTTACATTCAAAAACAACCAAGAATGTCTATCTTTTTATCTATACTACCTCATTTATTCAACGTACCATACGTGACTCTAACGGATGAAGAACTTCCGGTAAATCATTCGATATTGTGTATACTATACCGATAGTAGTACAACCAAACGTACAACATAATTTTTTTATAGTTCCATAATCATCTTCATTTGCTTCATATATAAGCATCTGACGATGAAAAAATTGTCCTGATTGACAAAATGAAGCTATAGGATTGTCAAAGTTTGTGTTCTATTAATAAAAAATTTTCTTTCTAGATTTTTTCATTGATACTCTGACAAAACATGTCGCAAACAAGTTCATTTTCTTTCTTCGGTAATACTAACCAATATCGGGCTGATGGTAAGCCAAATACATCAAATAAATTTAATTTGAAAGCACTTTTGGATTTTTCAAATTTGTAAGTATTAAATAGATTTTCTTATTTCTAAACTAATCTTGTTTTATCTTATTAAGACAACCACGGGTTCAAAATCATTTGAAAAATGTCTATACTTGTTTATTGGGTGCGACTTTATGTGCTGCATTGGGTGTTTATTTATCCATGGCAGGTTGGCTCAATTATCCTCGTTTGGCAATATTTGCATCAATCATAACAAGTATTTGGCTTTTTTCACTCGATTTTAATGGTCGTACACAAATGAAATGTTTTGGATTAATGTCTGCCACATCTCTATTTACGGGTATTTATTTAAGTCCATTAATCAATTTGGCGATTCATGTCGATCCACAAATTATTGTTACAGCATTTTTATTGACAACAATTATATTTGTTTGTTTTACACTTAGTGCTTTATTTACAAAAAGTCGAACTTATTTATATCTAGGGGGTAAGAAAAATAATACTAGAATATATTCTGATATGCATATATTAAAATATTCAGGTTTACTGGGTACAGGCACATCTATTATGCTTTTACTTAGTTTGATGAATATATTTGGACGTTCTCAACTTATTTTCAATGTAAACCAGAAAGAAAAAAACAGATTTCAGTGTAATAATAAAGATTGTTTTTTTTTTTCATTTTTGATTTAGGTTAATTTATATCTTGGCTTGGCTATTGCTTGTGGATATATTTTATATGATACACAATTAATTGTTGAACGAGCCGTTAATGGAGATATGAATTATGTTAAGTAAGTAACTATCAGGATTGAAGTTTTTTTTCAATTCGATCTACAGAAAACTATTTCAGAATTTATTCGAATTACATCTAAAAAAATTCTTCAATACTTGTTTTTTTTTTATTTATTTAATCAACGATTAGCAATTTTTTGAATCCTCTCTCTTAATTTATTTATTTTTATTGAAATCATTTATAAGGTAATTCCTTTAAAATCATAGCTATAATCTTAAGTTTCGGTTGGGACGACTTCTTTTTCACGTAGTCCCGAAAAATTTCCATATCTTGATATCACATATCTCTATGTGTGAGGCATTTTAATACAATTTCACATTTTAGTAAGACTTGTAAAGATAATATTTCTCATTTTTTTTCAACTTATAAATATAAAATAACCGATAATTTTGTTATCAAAACGGCAGAGGTGTTCTGGGACCAATTGGAAATTTTTTTTTTAAACCAGATTTTCAGGAGGAAGAGAGATCAAATGGTTTTTTTTTTTTGAGAATTAGTGATTAGATGAAACGAATAAAACACCGGAATTCTGATGAGAAAAAACGAAAACTTCTCACGATTGAAAGCTAGTCATTCTTGCAAAATGGTATCGTTTATTACGAATATATAATGTCAATAATCAATTTGACATTTAGATTGTTATTAGTGACTATTTATCGTAAAAACATAAAATATACAATCTTGAACTTTAATAAAACATTAACATATATATGATTTATTAAATATTTTTTTTAGACATGCACTTCTTTTGTTCATCGATATGGTCGATTTATTCGTTCGAATTCTTATTATTTTACTTAAAAGTGTACGTCTTTTCTTTTTTTGTTTATCTTCATTTCCATTTTATTAATTAATTTTATATTTATTATAGTCACAAAACAAAGATAAGAAAAGCAACAATCGTTAAATAAAAAAATCTATCAATCCACGTAAAATATTCTCGATTTGAAATAAGAAAAAATATATTTTTTTTCTGTTTTCTTCTTTTTTCGATGTTGTAATTTGCTTTTTGTGAATTAGCTATGTCTTCGTTCACTTTATATTAATCATCTAGAAATATGCTTTAACATTCATTTTTGCTTGTAGTTACATGTACTCCTATTATTCAAAATCGAGAAATAAATCAAGAAAAATAGATACATCATCAATGTTGATCGCATATTATATCCCACGGAGATATTTAGCAATTAAAAGCTTTATGAATACGATTGACGATCGAGATAATATTTTCCGAATAAGAAAAAACAATGACTGCCATTTATGTTGCTGATTGAAACTTTTATAGTACAGAATCATGAGGAAATGTTTATTTCTTTTACAGATTCTGAATGTATGAATAAGAAAAGAACGTCAGATACATCGTTCGGTGTTTATTTATATAATTTTTTCATCCCGAGTTGATTAGAATGAATATTATTATTATCTAACATACTCAGCGACCGAACCTTTTGATTGTCACTATACTTTTTTACAATCGTATGACTCATTCGATGCATTGCATCAGCGTCTACAACACTACTAATTGTTTTTTTAACCTAATTTTCTGTTCGATAGAAAAACGAAAGTATTTAATGGTCGTCCCCTTTTTTCAATTACTTATGATTCTTCGTGAAAGTATAATCTGTCGGCTTCATATTTTTACTATAGCTAGATTATCGAAAATGGTGGAATTAATGTTTGAGAAAAAAATTTTTAGAACAAGTTTTCACAGATTTTTGATGGAACCTTTAAAAATCATCGGGTCTACTTATGACTCCGATCTTAGTTTATTCGATACGATTGAAATTTTTTTCTAGAGATATCTGCAACAAAATCTGAAAAGAATTTTTCAAAAGCTTCAAAATACCTTTGACATTTTGTCTCAGGTATCTTCAGAAAAAATTTCAGCTTGATCAGACAAATTAAAATCAAGATCGTAAGTAGGCTTGATGGTGCTTTTAAAGATCCCTTAAAAATACCTTGAAGATCTGCTTTAAAAGTTTTTTTCCTCAAACATGAGTCTCATCATTTTCAATTATCTAACTGTGATTAAAAAATTTGAGCACAACAGATTCTACTCTCTCTGAGAACCACGACCGATCCAAAAAAGGAGGACGGCTATTAAGTACTATTGTTTTTCTATTGAACATAAGGTCGTGTCAAAAGAGACAAATTGTACCGTTCGATAGCTGCTGATGAGATGCATCGAATGACCCCTATAATTGCATTTTTACGGAAGAATGGAAATGTACTATGCTTATCAGAAGAAAATATTTGCATTTAACCTCTGAGAGATATCGATTTTCTAAAATATGTTATCGCAACTGTGTTTTTTCACTTGACTGCAAGAAATAATTTGAAAAAAATGATTTTATATTTAGTAGATAGTCGATTGCAATATCGAGCAATATAATACATTAATTGTATTATAAATAATCAACTGATATATTTTTTTTCTTTGTAAGCGATATTCAAAATACTTTCAACGACTTGAGATTCATTCAGTTTGTCAAGTATTCAATAATCTATTATTAAAATAGTCATTTGTTATGACAAAATTTTTTTTTTCTTTTAATTGAAATATTGTATCAAAAACAATAGTCTCTGTTATGACATTTCATGTAATAGCTAGATGAATTCATATTTATTTATTGAGAACAATAAGAAATAAATTGATATTTTAAATTTCTAAAGAAAATCTATAAGGAACATGTCATTCATCATGCAATATAATAATAATAGTAATAATAAGTTAAACATGAATAGTACACGTGTTCTTGTCGTTCTAGAGAAATGTTGGTGTCTGTTTCATTTTTTATTATAGGTTTACTAGCAGCTATTATTATATTTGTAATGAATCGTAAATAGATAAGAAAAAAAAGTCAAAACTTTTATATGACATGCATCAATGATGTTAATAATTAACAATCAATATTTCATCATATGATATTTATTGGACCTAAAAAAAGAAGCTTTTAAGTAAAATTTGAATTGATCGAGAAGAACAAGTAGGTTCGTCTTAAAACGAATATTACTAACTTTTTCTATATTTTTCGATAAATATTAGAAAGTTAACGTTATCCATATTTACCTCTTCTCATAGGATTCAATACAATAAATTTTCTTCGAATTTCATTTTGTTAGAATGTATGTTTCTATTTTTAGCTGTTCGTTAAAATAATTAAATAAATGACATAACAGTTATCATGAGAATATAAAATTGAGATGGTTCCTTTTTCTTCTTTTCTCGTGCTAAAGAAAGAAAGAAAAAAAAAAGAAACACTCTCACGTCTACTATAATAATTACAGTGTTGGATGAATAATCTATTCCACATAGTACAACGACCAGAAAAAAAAACGACGTCACTAAGGAAGCAACAGAAAATGGTGAAATGAATATACATATATGCGTTCTAAAAAATTTTCATTTGGGTGCATTATGGACACTTATTAAACAATTGGGATTCATTTATCCTTCTATAACATACTGTTATACCCCATAAACATACGTACTTTATATTGTTTCGCCTGAATAAATGCACATGCACTCTGCATATACTATAATATATAAATCTACATTATGAATAAAAGTATTTTTTCTTTTTCAGAACTTATATTAATTTCTTTGCTTGCACGCCAGGCGTGCAAGTTCAAACTATAGCTAACAAAAGTGTGCTTCAACAGAAGAGCGACTTTATTCACAATATTGCCGACAACATGTAAGTTTATTGTTCTTATTCATGGTTTATTTGCACTTTTTCCCCACAGAACTATCAATGTAGAAAAATAACTATTGGAATATAAAGATTATATATTATTGTGACATGAGTTAAAATTGTTTTTTCAAAAAGTTATATAGTTGAGAAAAAGCATCCAACAATTAAAACAGTTCTAGCTAATAGCTATCTTAACTCCATTAAACGTTTTAGTATATTAGGTTAAGCTGAAATAGTAATCACTTTGATTTGATTAATATATTTGATAAAATTAATAAATCATATGTATTTGCAGTGTTCTTACTTCGAAAAGCCAGAATTTATGAATTTTTTTAAAAGTGTTTTCTTATATATTCATCTGTAAAGAAACATTTTCTCCTGTTTATGTGTCGAGTGCAATTCTGTATATACGAGAATATATATATTTTTTGCTCGATGATTAATGATAGTCTTGGAATTGTGAACAATTGAGAAGAATATTTAAACACTAAAATAGTTCTTATTGAGTTTTTATGCGTTTAAAATAGCCATCATTTTCAATCTACGTTGAAATGAAATTAAAATAATGTTCTTAGTCAATATTATTATATTCGTCTTATTTTAACATGAAATTACGGCAGAATATTTTTCTCTATTCACTCTTATGCATCCACGATTATTTAATTTAATACTTTGATTATTCTCGTTTCTCCTGGCTAATATACTGATGAATGAAGAAGAAAAAAGAAAGAATCAAGAAAGTAAGGCCGGCGGACCAAAAGGAAGAGCAGATTAAGAGAACAGAAAATGCGTTCATTATTTTCTTATAAGTCAAGGACATAGAGAGACGCTTGCTACATCATTCAGAAGAGACAAACATATGATAACACGTTGATCTGTAGTGTGAACATATCTTATTAATGAACCAGGATTAGACTAATACTTTTAACTGCGTAGTTTAAAGTTACAAGCAACGCTAGAAAGTTATAATAATCAGTTATTCTAGTAAAACTTCTTCTAAATATGGTGTACGATTTATGACTGTGATTGCAAGTAATTTATCAGTTATAATTTGATCAATTTTAATTTCCACGCTGATTATCTGGATGTTCATAAGAGAAGACATCCATGAAGGAACGATGCGTCGGATGTAATGGAAGACGCCATTTAATGAAATAATATCTTACAAAATCAAAACTTTAATTAGTATATTTATATTAAAATATGCCTGGTGTTCAGGATTTTCCGTTGAAAATCATAAAAGACTAGAGTTAACATTATTTTTAGGCTTTTAAATCAGTATAAACTCGCTTTCCAAATCCTCAAAATTGTGTTTCGAGGAAGAATTTTTATTAATATCTGAAGTAATACTCAAATAACAATAATCCTAACTAGACAGTACTTCAACCAAGATTTTCAATCTACTCATTACTTGAATCGCAGATTTGATTCTATTTTTTATCAAACACAATATGAATGTAATATTAAAGTACACATTTATTATTGATGTATTGTTATCGCAAATTTGACTGAACTTCAATAAGGATCATGAAGTGATTCTTCATCGTTGAAAATTAACGAGGACAGCTGTAGTTGATAAAAATGACTATTAAATGTGTATATATACCAATTTTAGAACACTTCCAATTCAGTGGATTTCCTCTTTAAACCTAGATAACATTTATCATTAATATTTCGTATCCTTTTGGAGTTCAAACACATTCTAGTAAGATATTCGAATAAGATTAGATCTTTAAATTTTAACACGAATCATTTCATTGTCTGTACAGGTTTTGATCTCTTCATTTACATTACTATCTAGGAGTTCAAAAAGCTTTGCATTTAAGAAATTATAGTTAATTTATGTATTATTTTAACGAGTTCTTTTATTATATATGTATCGTATCGAAGTTACACCGGTCAATGAAGTTATAACTTTGACAAAAAATTTTGTCGAAGTTATTTCAATTGAAATAGATATCAAATAAATACCAGTTAATTCAGGATATTTAGAAAAAAGATGTACAATTAAGTTATTTTCTCATTTTTAAAACATTTTTATCGCTTCTTGACGAATAAATATAGAGGAAATTATTCAGAAAAAACCAAACATATTTTTAATAATACTCTATATGATTATAGATCTATTCTTATGGCACTCTAGGTTGATGACTAATAAAAAAGAGATTTTTAGAACACAATTTCCTGATATAAACAGTAGATAGGCGTAGAATTGGTAAAATTTCCACAATGTATTTAGATCTGACATCTTTTCCATTTTTTTACTGTGCCTCGCTGTTTTTGGCATAAAATTCATGGCTAAAGATGAAGATAAATAAAGTGCCTGGCTGCAAGGAAAAATCCAGGCAAGAAAAAACCAGTTCAGGATGCAGAATATGCGTACTCCGAACTTTGCTTTCCTTCTAATGCAGTCAAAATATATAATATACTACAACTGATAGATTCGACCTTTTCAATATAAACCACAAATTTCAAAATATAAATCTTGATAGAATCTTATCGATAATGTTTCAAGGTCACGAATCGCTCTTACTACTTTATTTACAATTTTTTTTTCTTTTGATGTTTATCTAATAGGTTCTTTCGTGAAACTACTTTCACTAGTAGAATTTATATTCAACTGATGCATAGATAACACAGAAACCTTTTATTAAAATATGCAGGCACGTGAAGGTTTTGTTTGACTCAGTGTGAGTCTGACTCTGTTAAGCGTTTGAATTGTTCTTATAGGTAGTATTTTTCTTATTATGAAGTATTGTTCAAATTGGGCGCTAGTATACTAGAAATCTTTTTTTTTTATTAGTTACCGACCTAGAGTGCCATATGAATAGATCTATAATCATATAGATTATTATAAAGAAAACAATGTTTGATTTTCTGAATAATTTCTTTTATGTTTATTCGTCAAGACACGATAAAAATGTTTTAAAAATGAGAAAATAACTTAATTTTACATTTTTTTTTCTAAATATTCTGAATTAACTGGTATTTATTTGGTTTCTATTTCAATTGAAGTAACCTCGACACAATTATGTGACGAAGCTGTAACTTCATCGACCGATGTAACTTCGATACGACATATATATATATGTTCTGTTTATCAAAAGCCAAAAACGAATTCAAAACATGACTACACAAAAATACTTTCGAGTAAACAGAAAAACAACAATACAGACTTTCCTAAAAGAAAACAAAATAAAACTCATTTTATCCATAGCAAAGTTTCCACTATTGATTAGACTGCTTTGTAAAGCTGATATTATAGTTTTCAAATAAAAACTTTGAGTGTTTGTTTAAATAAAAATTTTAGTAATTCTCCATTAGACCTTGTCTATCTTGTTCAAGGTCGTTGAGTATATTTTCATAGTAGCCAAGTGCAACGAATACAAAAATTGTTTTCTATTCATCCGTAAGCAAAGGAAAAAGACACTGAGCGGCATTAACAACAAGGTTTAGACGGTTTTAGAACATTTCACAGCCTTCTTTGAAATGGCTAGAATACATCTGTTAATATTCTAAATAACGCAATGTTTTTATTTTTTGCTCACGTGACAGATTATATCACAAACATGAAGGACGATGACTCATAATGTATTGAAAGTTGTCACATGGCTAACACAAAAGGATAAACTGCGCAAGTTCTATCTTTTGAAAATAATCAATATCAATATTTTTGAGTTTATCGATATATATATATAATAGCTTGTAAAGATGTCCTGTTGACGAAATCAATATGTGTAACAGGTATATTTATTAGCTAAAAGTCAATCATAAAGAATTATGAAAAATTAAATCATAGAAGAATAGCAATGTGACAAATAGAAAAAAAGCAATAGTAAAAAAAAAAAAGAATCTTTGCTCGAAAGCAATTATGGTCTCTTAGCAATTTTTTTCTTATTTTATATCAGTGTAATGAAGTTAAAGAAGACATATGAGTTCCACATTGCAAGTCCAAACGGGCTCCGCAAACAATTTTTTTTTAAAGTAAAGCAAGATGATTGACATGAATCCATCCAGATTTTTCATCTCGAGAGATTGAATAATAGACGATAGAATGTAACTGTGTAAAGAAGTTCTTACTGGTTAAAACATACCTGAATTAATTTCGAAAAATTGGAGACATTAAAAAATTCTATACAAGAATTGGTTATTCAATTGAAGTGAGAATTATTTCTTGTTTATTAACCTTAACAAACAAACCAAAAGGTGAAGATCCTATACATCAAGAAGAGATATAATACATAAAAATTTTAGGAAATTCATATTTTTTTCCTGGTCTCCAGGCTATAAGAAAAACATTAGACATAAAGAAGAAATTTGATAAAATCCCCATGAAAAAAAACACGTACATTGCCTGATCTTGATAAAAAAATCCTTATTATCATTATAATTATTAAAAAAGACAAGACTTTAGTAAAGCAGATGTTTTCATATTGGACCAGTGTTTAACAACAAATAGGAAGGTAAACTAAAGAAGCTGTTAGCACAAAACTTTGCAAGATAAAAATGTGAAATACGATGTAGCTGCTCTTGTTAAGCATAGGAAGATTGTTTTATTTTATCTATTTTGGAACACATGTCTTCGTCAGTTTTTTGTATTTAATCCTGCAAAAAATGCAACAAAGAAATAATTCATACGTTAACCGGTCGCGCACATTAAATGAGACCATATCATTTTCTTTTTCGGATCATGTCGATATACTTTCAGAAAGTCATTTGATTGAAAATTGTTTGCTTTACAAAACTGTTGCGTTTATTTTTCCAGTAAGTTTTTGTCTTTGTTGGAGTAAAATTTAAAATACTAACACTGACTCAATCGTCTAAATTACGACGATGAAAAAAACACGGAAAAAATTATGCAAACTTGGTTTTTCAACAAAAGTTTTCTAAAATGGCAAGTATGCCATCAAATATTCTACATGTTTTGATAAATGTTTCAGAACTTCAGAAGAAATATTTTCGAGAATAATCACGACAAAAAAAAGCTGGAAAAAAGTACTTGTCTGACACGATTATGCGGTTGTTCTTTTTATTTTTATTTCAATACGATCTAATCGTTTGCACTTGTCAGCTTAGTAATCACAACATTTTTGTTTGGAATTAAATTCCACATCCGACAGCATGAGGATGACTGTTTCATAAACTAATTCTCACTTGGAAAAATATGCCACTTTCGATATGCTTATCAAAATATCAGTAGGTTTTAGTCTCAAGTTTTTTTTCTCATGACCAATAATACTAGATGCCTTGGAAAGGATGCAAAAGCAGAGACCATAAAATTCTCTACCGAATGTCTCTCTGAAAATATGTCGAAATGACCCAAAAGAGAAAATAATACTATCTCATTTAATCTGCGCCATTTGTTGTAACGAGATGTCATTGATATACGGTCTTCGATCGCATATCAATAGTTCTACTCTATATACTTCAACACTTCTTTCAGATTGTATTTCACAAAATTATACAATTAATAATATTTGAATTTAACGTTTAATTTATTCCTATTAATGTTTTTTGTGACATAGCTATTTCTTCTATGACATTAGTATAAATAATAGATCAGTACAATGAACAAGTATTGTATAGTCATATTAAAAAATTATGAGTGACCTATGTCTAGAATCTCAGATTCAATATCAAATAAATTTTATTGGTTTTTATTAACATAAAGCTTACTTTCGTATCATTTCACTTTCTGAAAAATATTCTTATTAAGAAAAAAAACTGATAAAAATTCATTTCCAAACAAAAGAAAGACAAGCTTTTAAATTTAGACATAACATGAAATTATTTGTACTCATCAGGTTACATATTATATATCACTTAGCGAGTTTGATATATACAGCTTACCTTGACGATTAGTATCTATTTATATTTATTTACCTGAGTAAATGCAAAAGAATTTCTGTATAAGTATTATTCATGTCATACAGATATTTGGAAAGAAAAAAAATTCGATAAATATGTTATAATAGTATGTTTTTTACTGTTGAATACTTTCATTGATATTCTTTCTTATTTGAATTAATACTAAACAATTCGTCAATATTTATGTTTGACTTAATAATATATAAACAACTAAATGTGGCAGATAATAATTGTGCTTGCCTATGCCGTTCGATAAGATAGCATCTTTAGTGTCCACAATTTCACAAGTATCTGCTTTATCTTATTACACATACATTATTTATATACAGAAAGATAATGATCAAGTGGTTAGAGTATATGTACAAAGAGAAGTAGTACAAGATAAAAATCAGTGGCAAAGAAACATAGCTAGATCCATGAAATTATAAACTGAAAAAAACTTCATGATTATGAAGTTTCTATCAAAACCACGAAAACAAATAAACATTGATGTATTTCAATTTCGTTGATTAACATGAACATTTAATGAATTTTAAATACATCAATTTTCGTATCCGTTTCATCATTTTAATGCAATATGTTTCAGTTTTTAAACTCCTGAGAGATACACCTTTATACTAAGTATATTAAATTTACACTTTGAATGAAGTGTAAATGAATTGTATCTAAGTTACAGTATAATAAATTGGCATTTTTTCTTGATGACTGAAGTAGACAAAAAAAAAATGTTAACTATATTTTGAAATATATTAACCAAAAAAGCATATTCAATAAACTTTTTCTTTCTATTCAAAGGGCGGACACGACATTAGAGAAAACTGCTCGAGAAGATAAAACTTCGAAGAAAAATCATTCTTCATCAAGATCAAAACGTTCACAGGAAGATGACGACACAAAACAAGTAGAAACGCCATTATTGGATTCATCACCAAAAACTGAAGTTAAACAACCCAAGAAAAAGGTAGGTTTTATTGTTCTAGTAAAAACACTAAACTTTTAACGAAAAGAAAAAAAAAGATCTCATCAAATTATGAACAGTCGGCTTCAGCCTATTGAAAAATATCTAGAATTGAAATTAGTGTCGTGTCTGGATATTGTTCTGAGGCATAAATACCAAAAAATCATGATGATTGACAGGTTTATATGGTAGATAGTATTAGAATAATAATAAACATCACATTCACCAGGTTGTAACACTCATGTCTGTATTTAGATATAATCAGAGAAGCAGGAATACCATCGCTAATAAGGAACGCATCAGAAAGATAAGAAACGATCAGAGAGTGAGAGAAAAGAAAAAAGATGAGAGTAATAATATTAGTCCAGATGATCTTTCATACAATTGGCTCATTCTCAGCAACAAAAATATCTTCTGTATTCTCGAAATTTCTCATTTGACTCAGGTAAAAATCAATATTAGTAATACACTAAAGAACATAACGAACCCTAATATTAAAAATGAAATACTTTTTATAAAACTAATGATGCATTAACTATTGAATAATATAATATAATTATATCCAACATTTGTTCCCTGTACACTCAACATGTGTATTACATTTCTCCTACACTTTTCACTCACTTCTATACATGATTGTCGTCATCTCCCTGAATCACTAAGCTAAAAATAGAATAAAAAGAAAGACAAAAGAAGTCTCATTCTTTGCTACGGCTTTACAATTTAAGAAGAAGCAGATATTTTGCATTTGTCCTGTAGTTAGTTTCATATAGATGTATTCTAACTGTGTTTGCTGTTACTAACCAGTAACATTCACATGCATCGTCAGTAAACATCATTGAGAGAAAAAAGATAAGACGATGTTTATATTTTTATGCGTGATACGAATTTTTGTTTGTTTCCTATTTATAAAACAATTAGTACAGTGAGTTTATTCTTGAAAAAAATGAATAGGACAGTTTGAGATGTTGATTTATGACAATTTGGACACGTGATACCTTCAATGAACTTAGTAGAAAAGGGCAAAGAGGACAAGAAAGTCGTAATCTGGGTAAATAATAAACGTAATCTTTGTTTCTTTCTTTCGAAGGTTCTTTTTTTTTGAATAAAAGAAATGAAATAGAAAAGAAAAAGAATTCAGTTCAAAATCGACGATAGGAAAGAAATTTGATTCAATATTCGTTTTTTTTTTCACGTTTCATTTAATTATTATTGTTGTCTAACAAATCTCAACTAATTATTTATTATTTAGATGCCTTTGTTCAAAAAAAAACCAACAGCTGATAAAGCTGTTGTTGGTGGCGGTGATTCTTCAATGTTTGATATAACACTAGATAAACTTAAAGAGCTTATGGATGTACGAGGAAACGATCTAATGGAAAAACTTAATTCATCTGAATATAATGGTGTTAAAGGATTATTAGAAAAATTAAAAGTTGATGGTAATAAAGGTCTTGATTCAAATAATGAACAGGATCTTGAACAACGTCGTACAGCTTATGGAAAAAATGAAATACCACCTAAACCAATGAAAACATTTTTAAGATTATGTTGGGATGCACTTCATGATATGTTATTAGTTATATTACTAATATGTGCTATTGCTTCAGTTGGTCTATCATTTTATAAACCACCTCAAGAAGAAGGCGAAGAAAAACAAGATGAACGTGAGCATAGCATAACATTACATTTTTTTATCTGTACCTAAACAGATGAAAGAAGAAGAGAATTTCGATTGATCCTTTTAGCTACCAAAATAGAGACTTGTATTAATCATAACAAATTATCCTATTAATAGCTGATTCTTCGTACACTTTTTGACTTCGTTTTTTCTTTCCTTCCGTCATCATTCATACGATGTACTCTGTATGCATAAAACTTTATTTCCTTTGAAAATTTTCTCCAGAGGTTGACATACAAATGCTTAGTAAAAGTTTCATAATTAACAGTTTCTACAGTGCACTAACAAAAATAAGTTTTGTACAAACGTCATATTGCATTACGCATGCAAATAAATGTTTGCACATAAAAATAAAATAAAGCAAATGATCATAATAAAACAGATGTCATTGACTAAAAAAGAACAGAAAAAGGGTCTTATTGACGTCAAAGATTATAATGAAGAGATGTTTTTAATATTGACAAAGTTTTACATGAAGAAAAAAAAACCTATGTTGGATTAGGATTATATATTTGCATACATAGATAAAACAATACATTAACGAATTTATTTCGAATAAAAAAACATGATTTTTTTCCTCTTTAATTTTTTATTTTGGTAAATATTAATACAATAAAAATACAACAGATATTTATTTATCGTATAAAAATTGGCTAAATTATTATTTTAATCTTATAACCTAAAAAACATGATGACCTAATTGAGTTTATTTTATCTATGAATGATATAACAAAAATCACTTGCCTAAAGTTCTATTAAGTCTAAATCAATAATTTTATTTTAGCAAATCTTGAATGGATCGAAGGTGTAGCTATTCTTGTTGCCGTTCTTGTCGTTGTACTTGTAACTGCAGTCAATGATTGGCGAAAAGAACGTCAATTTCGTGGATTACAAAATAAAATTGACAAAGATCAACAAACGTCTGTTGTACGAGATAGTCGTATACAACAAATTCCTATTTCAGAACTTGTTGTTGGTGATCTTTGTTTTATTAAATATGGTAAAAATAATAAGATTAATAATTAATTTTTTTAAAATAAAAATCTTCTTTTTTAGGTGATCTTTTACCAGCTGATGGCTTAATCGTTCAGTCAAGTGATCTTAAAATTGATGAATCGTCTTTAACAGGTTCATAAACTTATTTAAGTTTTGTGAAACACGATCTGAAACGAGTGTTGAAGAATAAGGATAACATTTTGGAACCTATTTCCACTGTGGACATTCAGGAGAACATTAGGCGAAAAATCGAAAGTGAACTTTCTGATAATTTAAATGGAGGTACATTTTTTCTGACCGATAGATATTATTTAATGACATAAAAGTCTTTGTCCTCTTGTTAGTATTATTCGGAGAATACAGAAGAAACTTTGTCGAAAAATGTCGCTAGTAAGGATTAGGAGCTTTGTTTTTTATTGTGGATTAGGAGCTTTGTTTTTTATTGTGGAGTAGGAGCTTTGTTTTTTATTGTGGAGTAGGAGCTTTGTTTTTTATTGTGTATTAGAAACATAGGGGAAAAAACATTCCTGAGGAAATTATAAATAATCTGAAATTGTGTTTTTCACTCTATCTTTTCGTAAAAAAGACTTTCGTGTTTATCTATTTGTGATTCGAGAAGAATCATTATTCTTTTATATCAAGTGCTTTTACGGAGACATATGTTCAATATAATGAGTTGGCATAATTTTTCATAACTTCAAAGGTCATGAAACTTCTATACAGTGTTTCATAACGATATAGTATTAATACGAATCAGCCCGAGCGTTGCGTAGCTAAGCTATAGGTTTTCAAGACAAAAATTCGTTTTTCTTGACATAGAAGCATTTTTATTGAACACTAACTTCATATTTGAAATCAGTAGCAAATGATGTAGAATTTATTAATCTTCCTGTAGAAACTGCTTTTCATATACACATAGGGTAAAGATCTTACAGTGATTTTTCAGTAAAAACGTTTTTATTGTATTAGCCTTTTTCTGATTATATTGTCTATTGAAAAATGCTCACTGAGCCGTACCGCATACCATGGTAGATCGGACATCAATAACGTCTCGTTATAATATATGAACTATTTCCTAATTGGATTTCTGGAAGATTAAGTAAAAAAAGAAAGTATCCCAAAATAGATAGAATAAAACAATCTCCTTGTGATTAGCAATATCGTGATTCATATCTTAATTCCACAAAGATTACACTAACAACAACTTATTTTAAAAATTAAAATCTTCATTATAGGAGAAACGGATTTAGTAAAGAAAAATGAGAAAGAAGATGTTGGAATATTATCAGGTACAAATGTTATGGAAGGTAGTGGTCGAATGCTTATTGTTGGTGTTGGTCTTAATTCACAAGTCGGTAGAATTATGAGTTTACTTGGTGCAACAGATGATGATTCTAAAAAGAAAAAAAAAGATAAAAAGAAAAATAAAAAAAATGAAAATAAAAAAAATGAAAATAAAAAACCTTCAAAACTAAAATCATTATCATCAACAAAAGTATCACCTGACAAATCGAAAAAAAATGAAAATGACCATAATATTGAAACTGTACATGAAGAAAATGAAAAGAATCAATCGACAACAAGACATTCACGTGTTCATAAATTACCAGCATTAAAACAAACAAATAATGACGAACATGAATTGAAACCAACGAAAAAAGAAACAAATAATGATGAACATGAATTGAAATCAACGAAAAAAGAAACAAATAATGATGAACATGAATTGAAATCAACGAAAAAAGAAACAAATAATGATGAATATGAATTGAAACCAACGAAAAAAGAAACAAATAATAATAATGAACAAGAAAAGAAACCAAATAGTGATGATAAACAAAAGAAAAAATCTACTACAAATGATGATAATGATAAACAACAAGACAAACAATCGGATGGAAATCAACAAAAACAACCTAATAATCAACACACAACAGAATCATCTGTGAAACAAGATGCTTCTAATGATAATAAAAATAAATCCGAAGACAAACAAGAAAATAGTCAAAATGTGAAAGAAGATCCTGACCAAAAACCTGCTGGTTTAGCTGGATTAGCTGCAGCTGCTGAAAACGGTGACAATGATGAAAATGAATCAAACCCTAATAAACATAAATGTAAGAAAAACAAATGAAAAACAAATAATTTAAATTTAAAAAGAAATTATTTTAGCTGTTCTCCAAGAAAAATTAACACGACTAGCTTTATATATTGGTTATTTGGGTATGGCTGCTGCTTTTTTAACATTAGTCTGTTTAATTATTCGTTTCTGTATAACAAATTATGTTATTAAAAAACAGAAAGGCAAAGCAGCTGATGCTAGTTATTTTATTTCATTTCTTATTCAAGCTATTACTGTCGTTGTTGTTTCAGTACCAGAAGGTTTAGTTCATTTATTTAATACTTAAGATATAATATTTTTTTTTTTTGTATACATAGGTCTACCATTGGCTGTTACACTCGCTCTTGCCTATGCTGTTCGAGTTAGTAGACAAAATATAATTATTAAATTTGATTAATATTTCATTTTATTTAAATAGAAAATGATGACAGATAACAATCTTGTTCGGCATTTAGATGCTTGTGAAACAATGGGTAATGCATCAACAATATGTTCAGATAAAACAGGAACATTAACAACAAACCGAATGACAGCTGTACAATGCTATATTACTGGTAGGTCAGTATTATGATCTTGGTCTATTTTTTAGGGTCGTCTACTTCATTTCCCTAGATTATTTATTATTCATTATTACCCATGTAAATATATATATCTATGTATATATATAATTTTTTCTCTTAGGAAAATACTATGAACAAATACCGAAACATGAAGAAATTAATAATCAAGATTTCTTAGGAGTCATTTTCGAATCTATAACTGTTAATTCAAACTATACATCAAAAATAGAGGTAAGGATAAATTATATTGAAATTATTTATTGAAGTTTATACATTTAGGAAGCAAAACAAGATGAGGGTGGTTTACCAAAACAAATTGGTAATAAAACTGAATGTGCTTTACTTGATTTAGTACAAAAATGGAATGGATCCTATAATGAAATTCGTGGAAAATTTCCTGAAGATAAGTTAGTTAAAGTATATACATTTAATTCTGCACGAAAAATGATGAGTACAGTTATTCAACGTGATGAAGGATATCGATTATATACGAAAGGTGCATCAGAAATGGTTTTAACTAAGTACGAATTATTGAATAAATTATTTTAGTTTTTATATTTTTCATTAAAGATGTAAATCAATTATTGGCGAAGATAATCAACCAAAAGATTTAAATGATGATGAAAAAAATAAAATAGGACATGATATTATTGAAAAAATGGCTAATGATGGTTTAAGAACAATTTGTATTACATATAAAGATCTTGGCAAAGAAACACAAAATTGGGATGATGAAGATAACATTGTGAATGATTTAACATGTATTGCTATTGTTGGAATTGAAGATCCTGTTCGTAAAGAAGTACGCTTATTTGAATAAACTTATATTTTTTTAATAATCTACGCATATTTTTATTAGGTACCTGAAGCTATTGAAAAATGTCAAAAAGCTGGTGTTGTTGTTCGTATGGTAACAGGTGATAATATAATGACAGCTCGTTCAATAGCAACAAAATGTGGCATAATTAAACCAAATGATGATTTTCTTGTACTTGAAGGAAAAGAATTTAATAAACGTATTCGTGACTCATCAGGAAAGGTTAGAAAAATGAAATTTTTGAACTGTTGCTTGTTTTTATATATTTGTTTTTGAATTTCTATTATGTTCAGATCTCACAAGAGAAACTTGATGAAGTTTGGCCAAAATTACGTGTTTTAGCCCGTTCATCACCACAAGATAAATATAATTTAGTCAATGGTATTGTAGAAAGTCGAGCAACACAACATCGAGAAGTTGTTGCTGTCACTGGTGATGGAACAAATGATGGACCAGCATTAAAACGTGCTGATGTTGGATTTGCTATGGTAAATGAAAACAATTATTAGATTCTTTTTAGATTTTTTATATTCTTTTCTCAAATACTATTTCATTCAGTATCGAGAATACTTTTGAATATATCTTCAGGGAAAAATTTCTTTATAACAACGAAATATCCAAAAAGAAAATTTATACAGTAGATTCTACAATCTTATTGTATGCAAATATGTATTGAATCAGTACTTCATAAAAAAATAGCTTTAAGTTTTGTTTTCAATAATCGGAATATTTGTAAATGCAGTAATTAATCGTCGTAATAATCATTATTCAAGAGTGTCTAAAATCCAACACTCATAACGAAAATGACAATTGTACACTTGTGAAAAAAACAGTAACTATAACTTAAGAAACAGCTTTCGAGTATCAAACAAATCTTCATACGTATTTTATGTTAGTTCGAAGTGTAGTTCTGAAATAAAAAATAAAATAAAACTTATCTTATCTATGTGTGATATATTGCCAGATGATATTATTTTATTGAATATAGAACAAATAAAATTTGTTTATTTTTTTTTTAGGGTATTCAAGGAACAGATGTTGCTAAACAAGCATCGGATATTATTTTAACTGATGATAATTTTTCATCGATTGTTAAAGCAATGATGTGGGGACGAAATGTTTATGATTGTATTGCAAAATTTCTTCAATTTCAACTTACTGCTAATCTATCAGCTGGTGTCATTTCAGTTATATCAGCTGCAGCTATTAGTGTATGATCTAGATTCTTATTTCTTTGATAAAACACGATCTAAAAAGAAGTCTTGAATAGAGATTTGTGGTATCGGGACTACGAAAGAAAAGTTGTCCCAATCGGAGCTAAAGATTTTAATTAAATATTCTATTTTTGTTAAACAAATTATCTTATAAATTATGTCAATCAGAAAATAAATCAAGAGAGATGACCGAAAAAGATGCAAGTTATCGACTAAGTACATAAAAAAAAGGGAACATTGAAGAATTTTTTTTAGATGTGATACGACTGAGTTCTGAAATAGTTTTCTGTGGATCGAGACCAGATCGGAATCGAACCTAAGACCGGGATCGATGGAAAAAAAAGTTGGAGAGACCGAGACCAAGAAAACTTTGTCACTCACATATCTAGTGTTGAAGTATAGAGGTAAAAATATGAACTCCATATGGATCGTAACAGGCACTTTGGCAATATCTTTGCACATTACAGCCTATTGTAGACTTAGCCACAGAACTAAATTCTTTTATGAAATTTCTATGAAAGAAGATTGAATTTAAGATACCTGTCTTTGTTCCTCTTTCTAAACACAATGTAGCATAGAACGAATAACATCTTTCATTACGGACATATCAGTAGGTTGAAAATCTCAAACTGAAACATATTTTGCGGAATTCTCTAATTTACAATATATACAGATCAAACATGTTTCACATTTTTTATACACAAGAATTCTACTAACAGTTTTCCTTATTTAGAAAAATATGTTTTTCTTTTTCTAGAGTGTTCCATTACGAGCTGTTCAAATGCTTTGGGTTAATCTTGTTATGGATACATTAGCATCATTAGCATTAGCTACAGAACCACCAACAGAAGCATTATTAAAACGAAAACCTTATGGTCGTACAAAAACAATTATATCACCATTAATGTTACGTAATATTCTTGGTCAATCTTTGTATCAACTTGTTATTATGTTTATTATACTTTATGCTGGACAATATTTTTTGGGTGTTGAGTCAACTGTTGAAAAAATTCAAAAAAATTCACGCGCTGGAAGAGAAATAAGTGCACAATTTACTATGGTATTTAATGCATTTGTATTAATGACTTTATTTAATGAAATTAATGCTAGAAAATTACACGGTGAAAGAAATGTATTTAAAG
Source organism: Rotaria sp. Silwood2 (assembly GCA_905329745.1). NCBI lineage: Eukaryota > Metazoa > Rotifera > Eurotatoria > Philodinida > Philodinidae > Rotaria > Rotaria sp. Silwood2. The sequence continues at coordinate 12,325 of CAJNSZ010000019.1, read as the reverse complement.
GAATATTTAGCAATCCATTTTTCTATGGTATTTGGTTATTTTGTTTTGCTGCACAAGTAAGAAAAAAGATAAATATAGAAAAATTCTATTAAACTATCAATATTTTTAGATTCTAATTGTTACTTTTGGTGATAAAGTTTTCAGTTGTGCACGATTAGATATTAAGCAATGGGCATGGAGTTTACTTTTCGGTGTTGGATCACTTATATGGCAACAGGTATTTTATTTGATTTTTTCTAAATTTATTCTTACAAATTAGCTTTAATTATTTAGATTCTTTTATGCATTCCAGTTACACCATTTAGTAAATGCTTTTCAGCTTTATATCGCATTTGTTGTCCATGTTGTTATAAGAAAAAAAAGACAGAAGATGAAGAAGAAGAAGAAGAAGAAGAAGAAGGAGGAGAAACAGAAGATGAAAAAGCTGATGGTAAACGTAAAAAGAAACAATCAGTAAAAATGGTTAATAAACATGATCGAGATGCTACTGGTGGTGAAATATTCGCAAAATATTCTACAATTGGTCAATTAACTAATGCAACAGTTGTTACTGAACCACCACCAGCATTTGCGAGATATATGCTTCGAAAAAGTGTCGATCGTCTTAATTCAGAGGTTTGTTTTTCGATTATTATTCTTTTTGTTTTTATAAATTGCCCTTTGTTTTTTCTTCTTTAGTTTCGAGTTATTGTTGAATTTCGATCGCGACTCGAAGAAATTAAAGAGAAAAGACATGAAGAAAGTCTTGAACATAAACGCCACAGTCAAGGTGATATCCTTGATGTATAACTATCCAAAGATGTGCTATGAACTTCTCTGTTTTTTTTTTTTTTAATTCTTTTCATCGTTCTGTACTGTTTGTATTGTATAAAAATGCTCTACCATTCTTATATCAAATAACCAAACTAAAAACAAACAAAATAATTTTTTTCTTATCTATTTTGTATTCTTCAATTTTGTGCCCATTTGTGTTATTATCTTTTTACTGATGAATTTTTTCCTTTGTTTTTGTCTGTAAATATATGTGTGTATTAGGTGACATTTACCTCGGCAAGAGTTTTAATTTTTTTTTGTTCTATGTATGTATACAGGGTATCTTCAAATTCATGATCTTTTAATAAATACAGGTAATTCCGCTATGGATCAAGCTTAATCAAAACTTTTTTTTTCCAATATGAAATAGAAAACTAATAAGTATGTATCGATAAAGATCAAGATCATCAACTGTGCAGAAAAGGTGATACTTTTGGTCATAATTAGGCTTTTTTAAAATGTCAATAACAAAAGCTGTTAGCGCAATCTCTACAAGCTTAAAGGTGAAACATGATTGAGCTGCTTGTATTGTAAATGAAGAAATTAGTCAATATGTATTTCAGTTTATGAAGTCCTATTTACTGTTAATATATGTTGACGATGAAAGATATTAATAACAAAATATTTCAGTGAATGTGAAAGGAAAGTAACCGACAACTATCATACTAATCTGGCAGTGGACTTCGATCTCGCGGTGATGTTTGTGATGATGGAGAGCCGTTGCTAAGGTGTCTGTCACGGCCAGTATTAGTCTCTTCATGGGATTCCTCTTTCCTTACCCAAAAAAGTTTTTTTTCCCAATTTCGAGATTTTCATTTCGAAATATATATTGAAATGTTCTCTATTAAGTGCTATAAAAAGTAGAAGTCTACCAAGTCAAGGAAGCCCTAGAAAAGCTTAGTTTCGAGAATCCCTATCTTGAAAAAAGTATGTTTGTTTAGGTGAAAATATTGTGAATTTATCTTGTTTAACAGAGTAGCATCACAATAATGAAGAAATGTATCCGTATGCGCCGGGAATATTTGATTAGATTGTAAAGAAAGATTTGAAGAAAATAAGCGTAAATATCAAGAACAAATTATGTTGCTATTGTTGCTGGTCGCTACCATTATCGAGAGCAGTCATCGTTGAAAATGTTTTCTTGTTGTAGTTAGACAGAAGTACTTTTAACTATCTGAAAAATACTAATAAAATAAACAAACCAAGTCCTTTACATGAAGTAATCAACGTATAAGAAGAAAAATCATGACTTGTATTCATCAATCCCTTCAATTAAAGATCTTGTTTCACAGTTGAGAAATGCTATTTAATAAGATGAATCTTTCTTAGAAACAGCTCTTTATATGTACATGTGATTTGTAAGGAAATATACTCTATAATAATTCAAAATGAGTAAAAATGATGCATTTGTAAAACACAAAATTTTACTTTGTTGCATGTTTGTCTCAACGTCAATTTTTTGAACAAAAATAAACAAGATTTCTTCCCTTTCCTGGCACACAGTACGTTACATCAGACTTAAATTTTTTTAATGAGTACTTAGGTCAAATCGGAGTTTTGTTTTCTGCAAAATGTTGTTTCTATGAAATTTAGCAGCCTTTAAAAAATTAATATTATTAAAATCAAAAAGTTTTTTGATGGTGCTTTCAGTATTTTGCTTCTGATGAAGTGTAGCAACAACATTTTTGGAAGAAAAAAAACATGCACCCCAATTTGATGCTAGTTATCATAAAAAAATTGAAGCTCGAAAAAATGAAGTATAAAGTTTTGCGGAAAGAAAACTTTTGACCATTTTTAGCCTTTGCGACCTTCATATTTTCCTAAAGGAAGCATCTTGGAATTGCGTGTCTATGACAAGTGTTGTTCAACTTATCGAGATCTATTTACGTATAAAGTTTCATCATTTTTTTATTGAGCTTTTCCGAGAAATTCCAGAAAGGAGGAGGGATATCTTCATGATGTCTGCCATGTCCATGAAGTGGGAGCGAGAGAGGAGGATTCAAATGTGTATCCCTATATTTCAGCAATGCCATTTTAGATCATGTTTCAAAATATGTATCATTTCTTATTCTTTTTTCATATTTACTTGAATTTTTATTATAATTATAGACTTCATATCACGCAAATATTTCACTATTACGTTTTAATTATTTGCTTGACGTATTTTAAAATGATTGAATCATTCATGCATTTCTTTATAGTAAGTCATTTATTGCTCTTCAAGTATTTTAATAACCGTAGAAACGAATATGTTACATCTTTTTTAATGATTCATTTTGATATTACGATTGATTATTTTTTTTTTTTCGTAAGAATATATCAAATTGAATGTTTATAAAGTTACAGTAAAAGATTTAAACTATCTAAAGTTTATAATAACAATAGAAATTAAAGTAAATATTGAAAATGAAACAATGCACATTATTATTGATATCGAGAACAGATCCAATGGCATATCAACTTGGATTAACAAATCGACTAATTATGTTGTTTCACTCCTGCACCTCATTATACAAATATTTTAACATGTATTGGATTTATAACTGAACAATTTTTCGATATAGTTTATTTGCAATAAGTTGATGATTTTTCCGTTTCCTTTTCAAAATATTGCATGACGTAATCTAGCTTCGAGTGCAAATGTAACTTGATCTATATCAATGGAGAGTAAATAGTTGCGAGGATTCGACAATGGACTATATAATAATGCACCTAGAGCTACTATGATGTCACTCATTTAATGTTATTACAAATGAATCAAATGTAAGTACTATTCGTTGTGGATAGATGCTGATGAGTATGATACTACATGTCAACCGAATTTAATATCTTTGAATACAATTGTTTATCAGAATTGCACTATTGTAATTATAGCTCAAAATATTTTTGACTGGTTTGATGTTATACTTATGGAGAGTGTTATTTTCATGATAAAATCCAAAAGTAAATTGACCTTGAAAATACTCTTTCATTTATGTCCAGTCCGTGTTTAATGACTGATACAAATAATTTTCAATTGATCATATAACATTGCACTTGAACTTATTGGATAACTATTATAAGATTCTAGTTTACGAACGTCTTAGTACTATGCTAAACATAATCGTTATAGTACCTGGCAAGTCCAGTATATAGATTCTATCAGTAAATTGCAACAACTGGATAATGAATCTAAAATTGAACTTTAATTTAGCGTTATTATTGTTCAAAATATAAATTATGATTATATTATATGTGATTTATGTATTTCAATTATTGCATATAAAAGTAGTTACAAATACTGAACGTATGGATTCTCGGTGATTGTGAGCAACTGTGAGCCTTGCTATTAGCAGGTAAAGTTTGATGAATTTAAAAAAATGAAATTTGATTTTTCTTCAGTCAAAATTTTCAATCGATATAACACGGTTTCAAGGTTTTTTTATATTATAAAAAAAACTGTATGTACTTATTCAGGTTAGTTTTGTATTCCAACAATATCAATGAAGACAACACAACAGAATATGTGTCAATATTGAATTTAATTCTACAGTTAGAAAAAAATATTTTATTTCTTTATAGATAATTCTATGAATTAACCAATAGTTTTGAAGTCTTGCTAGCTTAACTTTTGGTTTGTTTAGATTTTTTGATATTTTGAAAAAGTTAGTTATTATTTATTTTATAGTGGATAAGGTCTTCACCGAATCAGAGATCCTTGAGATGATATTGTGCTACTCTGCGCCATTGCTCACGCATGAGTGCATGGCACATCTCTTTTGTGATTTGCTTTATGAGCGTGTTTCACCAAGGCTAATTCGTTCCTTCCAGTGTTCTTCCAAGAAGTTCTAAAGTGTGGAGTGGCGTAGAGCGCGAGATTGTCGCATGAATCTCTGATCCAAATTGTTGTAGACCTAATATGGTACATTTGTCAAATGTTCTTTCTATTCCGTGACAACTTAATCATTATCAGACACAGACAAAAAATCTTTCATACTAAAAGTTCATTAACGACAATTGAAAATAATTATGATCGAAAAATTCATAGATATCACCACTAATGAGCATAATCTTTCTGTTGAAATGAGTGGAAAAATATTCATTTATCTTGAATTAGATCTATAGAAAAATGAAGAACACATATACAGCATGAATAATGATGTATTACATTCTCAAGAAATAAAATTAATTGAAAATTTTCATGTCAAATTAAAAATAATACAAGAATTCGAAATCTTATTCAAATAAATCATGTTCTATTTCAACGTTTCAAAATACGATTAATCAATGATAATTATTAATCAGATGTCAAAAGTATTATTCGTCTTGATGTAATTGATCCAACTAACATATAAAGCAAAAGTCGACGATTAATAATAATAAACTATGTGTTAAACATGTTCTATGAACTTCTCAATCTATTACTATTGATGAACTTGATTATTCGTTGATTGGATACAATTACTTTATCACCAATAAAATCAGCTTCAAAAAGATTAGATAATACTGATATGTTAGTAATAGGCAAACATCTATCCTTCATTCGTATCAAACATATTCAGATGACTATCCAGAGAATAAGGCAACCTGATGCCTGCCGTTTTAGCTCATATTGGAACAATATGGGCGTCTTGGTGAGATCAACAGAAGTCTAAAAGGAATTTATTTCCATAGACCTTCGAGACTGAGTTATGATTTTTTTACTAATTTTTCCACCCAGTTTTAAGTATATACTGAAAGTTAAAAAAGAACCGAAATTTCTAGTCTTAACCAATAAGAATTTTATTATTCTTGAAATATTGAATTTCTGAAATATATTTTGCTTGGGATCAAAAACGAGTTTAATTGACAATTTAATAGTTCGATAAAGGGAAATTGTTTTTGATTGACATCTTCATGATATTCTATGAATCATTAAACCTAATAATGGGCAACATTTTAAATTGAATTTCATTCTTTTTATTCTCCTTTATATAACTAAAAATGAGTTGAAAATTCAGGAAAAAAGTTCATAACCCGGCTTCAAAGGCCCATGAGGACGAACTCGTTTAGGCTATTGCTAATCTCATCAAGATGTTATGGTAGACTCAATATAAGCTTCAATGACGAATGTACTTTCGGGTAGTTTTGTCGTGAGGAAAAAAAAAACTTAACTTTGTATGAAAAAATCAAAACAACGAAGAAAGAAAATGAATCCAATTAAGTATTATTATCGAATAGAAATCGAAGAATAACAAACAAGAATTTTTCGTTTGCTTGCGACGTTTGTACAAAAAAAAAAGTCGTTTGTGTTTTATGATATTGAATGATTACGATTTGTTTTTGTAAATTTTAAGTTTCTCGAAATCATATGTATTCAATAAACTCGTCATATTCACAGTTCAGTAAATAATATGATTATTAGAAATTATATATCTACTACGATTTAATACTAATAATAATAATATAAGCAAGGCTTATTATCTGGCAAGATATTTACTTTGATGATTACCATACTACTAACCCAAAATCTGTAATATTTTGTGGCAAAAACACTTCGAAAAAAACATCTATCTTCATAAACAACATTAGTTTTCAAAATAGCAGCATTCTTTTCAGAATAATCTATCATCGAATCAATGCTATATATCTATTTTTTTTCTTATATCTCGATGTTGTTCGAGTAGAAACGTGTACATATAATTCTGCCCCACTCCTCTTCCTTTTCATCCTCTTTTTTTTATTCCCATAATAACAAATCAAGTCCGACAAATTCGCTATTGTGTACGGAAGTATTCTTTTCCACGCGAGAGACAATGTCGTCATTGATATAACGTTGTCCAAGGCTGTCGAGCGCGAAAAGAGCAAGAAACAGCAGTTAACAATATATTACCAAGGTTTTTCTGTTTTTGCACATATGATAATAATGACAACAACAAGAATAATACGAACAAAAGAGTAAATAAAAATAAAAATAGATATATTTATGGATTCTTTTTACCTCTAAGAAGATACATAAGTAAAACTTATGATCTAAATTAATTCATTCAATAAAAGAAAAAAAAAATTTTTTCGCACAATTTCTAATCATATCTCATAATATTTTTTATTTTTTTCTTTCTTTAGTCTTCTCTCGTTCTTTTCTTTCCATATTGATTATCTATAATCCCGCGTCGTTGAATATGATTATCACTAACGCTAGTACTAATACTGCAAAAGGAGAAAAAAAAATATAGTACAACAACAGGCAAGAAACGATTGGATAACATATCGACGGAAATAACCTCTTTTTTCTTACGTCCTCTTTCTCTTTTTGCCTTGTTTGATACCAAAATCATCGGAATAGCTAAACGGATTGATATCTTCTATATTTTTTTTCCTCTGTTCTGTTGCTGCTACTATTGCAAACTACTACTACCGTTGTTGTAATCGTCGTTCTCTTTTGCATTCTAACATCTTACAAACACATTAGGAACAATCCAACCTAAACCATAGCAGCAATGGCCGATTTACCCAGTGATAAAGTTGACGAAGCCAAACAAGTCTTTGAAGTATTCGATAAGAAATATGAGGTAAAAATCTTATTTTATTTTATTTTATTTTATGAAATATTACATATTCATCTTCTCATATTCTTTATAATAAAAAAAAGGGTAAAGTTGATTCATATTATATTGGAGATATGCTTCGTTCTCTTGGTCTTTACCCAACACAAGCTGAATGCGAAAAACGTGGTCAAACAAAAAAAACAGGAGAAAAATCAATAAAAGTCGAAGAATTTTTGCCTATTTATTCAGAATTTTATAAAATGCCAGCTAAAAATTTTGGTACATATGAGGATTTTATGGAAGGTTTAAAATTATTCGATAAAGAAAGCAATGGTTTAATGTCATTGGCTGAACTTACCCAAGTCCTTGTTGCTATGGCTGAAAAACTTGATCCACGCGCTGTTGAAGAAATTCTTCGTTCAACAAATACAAAAGATGATGCCGAAGGCATGTTTAATTATGAAGTTTTTGTCCGTGCTCTTCTTCAAGGTCCGTTTCCAAATGAATCGACTTGATAGCATCGAAGATAAACACTTCAAAGACATTAAAATTAGAAAAAATAATCAACTTTTGTCACTTGTCTTGTTTTTCCTGCCTTCTTTTTTGCTTTCTTTTTCTTTTGTCTTTTTTTATACATGTCTATTCCTTTTTATCATCATTTCCCTTTTTTTTATACACACATGCACACAAACATGTTCTCTTCATTACAATGCACAGCAAGAAGAAGATTATGAACCGTCATTATTATCACTTCCTCTTTTGTTTGAATCTTATTATTATATTTGACACTGTGCGTGTATTTTATACCGTTATATTTTTTTGTGTTGTAGCAAATCCTTTGCTGCTAACTACTTCTTGAGAATATACCAGAATAAGGCTACAAGAACTATCCATCAGTATAACAAGAAGAATTAATCCTTCCTTCTCAAAATTTTCTTTTTTTCTAAATATAAATTTTCATCTTTTAACCAATTTTGTTTAAGTATGATATCTATGTCAAACAACAATTTAATTCTCAGAAGATTTTTCTCAAGTAGTGGAATGAAAACAATGATGATTTAATCTGTCGATGACAAATAATTTAAAGATAACCGATTGTTGCTATTTACAAAATGGAAATATTGACATAAAGTATCGATTAAGTTATTTAAGATTCAAAGCTTTTATTCATTGGAAAAAGTAAATATCTTAGATTTAATAGAATCGCCTTGATATAAATTTACGTTCCAAAAAGAAAATTAATTATCAAGCAAACAAATTTATAGATATTAGTATATAAAAAATAATATTAACAATTGTTGATGATGTTAGCTAATTCGTAAATGTCAAAAATCAGAAAATTAAACTAATATACTTTTTAAATTATTCACTATAGAAAGTCATATATTATTTGTTACATTATGCCATATGGAGTGTTTATGAATTCTCCAATGACGTAATAAATGACATGAAATAATTTATCTTGGTCAAAAATAACATTCTATTATTAATGAGTCATTCCTATTCACGAAATTTCTTTTATACTTTTAGATAAGTAATGATTGACTAATCTATATTACATAGGATAGCATCTATCATGAATATGACACAAAACAAAAAATAATTTTAAGGTATTTAAACACAAGGTCCATATTATATCAAAAAAATATCTCAAGGTTTCTTTAAATTACTGGATACCAAAAGTGTCTATGTATGTAAGCAATGGCTGAATGACTCAAATACGTAAGGATCGAAAAAAACGACAATGAAAGCACATGCAAGGTTTCAAAGGTGAAGTGTACGCCAGCAATGCAAAAGAAAAAGAGCACACCATTCACATCAACGGTGCATTCTTCACTAAGAAAAAAAAAGCAAAAAGGAATAGGAGCATGTTAAATCAAATTACATTGAATAATAATCATGATCATCATCATTATCAAAATATCGTCATAGGTGACATAGTACTTCATTCTGAATTAAAACCAACAATTATTCCAGTAGTTATTCATTCAATTCTATCAACAACATCTTCTGTAACTATTGATAAATCCATTATTCGTCGATTATCACCAAATTCTTCTGGAACATCTGCTTCACAAACAATTGTTTCGTGTGATTTAAAAAATAGTCTACCTGTTAAAGATACCCATGAACGAATAAAACTATCATCATCAAAAAAAAAATTAATGAATATGCATAAAGTTAGTATGGCATTTGTTAAAGAATTCAAATCAAAAGTTAAAAGTCCAACTCATCCTGAATTAAAATCATTCACTACTAATACAAATATCGATAATGAACAAACTTATTTTTAATTTGTTATTGTTGTTTTTATTTTACATGTTCTGGTGAAGAGAAAAGAAAATTTGAAAGTTAAAAGAAAGCACAAACATATATTTACATCAATGAAAAAAAGGAAGAAACAAGGTATTTTTATTGACAAAAGAAATGATTAATACAAGATAAAATATCATTGTGTGTTTGAAAAAAGTGGCTTATTTCATACCATTTCAATAAAAACGTCGATGACGTTAGAAAAATATCAAAAGCGATGTTGTATGTTTGTTTGCACTGCCGCTGGTATATCGGGGCATAATGGCGACCAGAGAATAACCGACCATTCTAGTATCAAATTACTGTCAGTTGATTGCCCGTATACCGGCGGTTTTTTTATCATTATCAACAAATAATCGCTGTATAACGCATATAGCACTAAACGGTCTGTCAGTAGTTTTTTGTCTGGTCTGAATCACATGGAAATTTACATTGCTTAAAAAGTGTCATTCATATAGAAATAAAAACAATAATTCGTATTAGGCTATAATTTAAAACTGTAATCATACAAAATTTATGATTGCAAATTGAGAATCAATATCTCTTAAAAAAATCTCGTTAACATTGTCATACAACTTGAAGAAGTTCATAAATAATATCGCCCTTTCGGCATCGAGACGTCTTTTTAGATTCGACAAAGGAAAAAAGTTTAGTAATTTTTCTTTGCTACAAAAAAAGCTGTTAGCGCAATTCCTATGGGGTTAAAATGTGAAACGCGATGTAGTTGTCCTTGCTCATCACAGAGATATTATTTTATTCACCAGCCTTTTATTTAATCCTCCAGAAATGCAATAAGGAAGTAGTTCAAATATTATAATGAAACATTATTGATGTACGATACGTCATCGTCTATCAACAATGCTTGTCATAGTCTGTGGTGAGGGTGGAGCGAGAAAGTGAAGTTCAAATTTTCACCGTTATTCTTCAACATGCCTCTTAGATTGTGTTTCACAAAAATGTTTAATTTTATTTTATTATAACTTTAGTAATCCAAAAAAAGGACACAACACCATACAATAATAAGAAACATCGATGGATGCCTATTATTCGTATTCCAATCGATTGAGCTGTAAGAAAAGCATTAGCAATAGCTATAACTTTTGTTATTGATGCATTACTATTACAATTTGGTTTATTACATACAAGTACAAGACTGGATACTTGAGCAGTAAATTTTGGATTATTAGGATAAGCTAAACCTAATGACATATTGATACCTAATGCATCTGATGACAATGTTTTATTGCAACTTTTAGTCATTGTGTGTAAACCTAATGTCAATGTACAATAACCTGAACATAAACTTGTCGTTTCATTTGATATATCATTCATACATTCGATTTTTGCACCATAAGATATTGATGGATCATAAAATATTGGTTGAATACGTTTTAACATATGTTGATTTGCTATATATACTGGATAGATTGTTTCGATTTCTAAATAATAAATAACTATCAATAGTTTTAATGGAGAAAATTTACCTTGATAAGCACACTAGCAAGAAAAATAATGTACACAAAAAAAGAAAACGAATGAATTCATATAGCTTACGTCATCAATTTGTGTTCGACAAACTATTCATAATGAATTATTATATACATATATACATATATATATATTGAAATAAAATTAATAAACTTACAATAATTAATATTAAGTCGATGAGGATTTGTTTTTGAAAACTTCATTTTTAATTGTCGAAATCGTATTGCTGTTATATCAGTTTTGATATATGATAAATAATTTCTAACTAAATCAGCTCGTATTAATGAGAAATTTTCATTAACATTGTCAATTGCATCAGCAGTTGTAAAACTATATGATACTAATTGTGTATTAAAATCCATACTTAAATACGCTTCACATATTTTAAAATGATCTTTTATACATCCAGAAATTTTCACAAAATTCTCCAACATAGTTTGATTTTGTGTACAATTAATTTGACATATTTGTGTGCGATTTAATAATGAATCAGGTAACATTTCATATAATTGCATATATTTTGGATACAATGTGAATAATATCAATAACAACATGATAGAAAAATATACGAGATCAATTATACGATGAAATTAGATTGAATAAATGTTTTACGTATATACGATTGGCGCATAATAATTAATGCAATAATTCAACTCTTTCTTAATGAAATTTGACTCTCAAAAGCCATTGAAGATTATATATGAATATGATAACAAAGAAAAAAGTATATCTAAGTATAATTCGTTTGATGTTATGAAAAACATTTCATCTATATCATTTATCTTTTCGAACAACGAAACTCGAATACTTACTTATCCAGGGTCCGGGTCACTTGGCCGACAATCACTTGACCGACACATCACTTGGCCGACAATCACTTGACCGACACATCACTTGACCGACACCATTTCGCCGACAAATTGTTTGGCCGACATGTACACTTCGCCGACAACTCATTTGGCCGACAAATATTTGGAGTAAAAAAAATGAAATTTCTTGAAAATATTGCGTCAGAAAAACTTTTTATTAAAAGTCACAAAGATTAATAATGAAAGGTTATGGGCATTGCTCCGAAGAAAATCGAACTTATCTCACGGGTAACAGTTTGTTAGCGGGAGACTTGTTTTAACTGATAAAAAAATGTCGTCTGATTTTATTTTGAAAAATGCTCACTATTTATAGGTGAATGAGTGGGAAAATCCACC
>CAJNSZ010000018.1:1536138-1570530 GCA_905329745.1 Rotaria sp. Silwood2 | reverse complement strand
TTATCTGGTATTGCCATGGGAAAATGGCGTGGCAGTAAACTGCAACCAAGACGAGAAGGCCCATATAAAATTCTCACTAAATTATCATCTGTTACCTATGAATTAGAACATATTATATCTCATCAACGTTTATCACCAATACACATAGAACGACTTACTCCTTATTATTCGTTTACAACCATCTCTTAATTATATTATTCACAACAAGTTTTTTTTCTATTTATACTTCTTTATTTGTTTGTTTATTGATGCAACTCTCGATATAATGTAAACTGATCGATTTGTCGTCATTCTCTTATTGGCGAATATCTGTAGCCATCATTTTTTTTTAATTTACATGACAATTACTTGAATTTGTCGCTCTGAATCGTTCGTAAACTTCAATCAATATTTGTACTTATACTGTGTTGGTCGTTTTCTTCTATCGCATAATTACATCATATTCGACTTTATCATTACATACTACTTAACTCAAATGATTCTTCGAATTATGAAATATTCTCTTCTGTCAATTAAAAAAAAAAAAAAACGAAAAACAAATAACCCACACGAACAAAAATGACCAAAACTAATTGATATATAATTCTAGAACAGTCGCAGGAGCTCTAGATTTTTTTTTCTATGGTGGGAGAGCCCTGTAACGGCATTGTATGTCGTTACTTGTATATTATGATCTGCTCATTTTTCTATTTGTTTTCTTTCGCGCTTTATTCTTCTCTCTCTCTTGTTCTATTGTTTTTCGCGCTCGTCACTTGATTATCGTTATGATCGTTGTTCTTCTCATGATATAAAAAGGAAAGTTGTATTATTTTATCGATATTGTTTTCTCTGGCATTGAGCTTGCCGCACATCGACGCATCTCAGGGGGGGCGGCCTTCAGAACAGGTTTACTAAAGTTTTCAACAGATTTTAGTTCATAATTTCTCATTATTAAGATGGTTGTGCAATATCATACAACCCAGTTTATCACAATCATGCCATTTTTGGCAATTAATTGCAATGTTTTAAGAGCCATGGCATGATAAGTATTAGTTTACAAAATTAATTATATTCTTCGTATTTAGATTAATAATAAATACGATTTCATCGGTAATCATGACTAAAGAAAAAATTAAATTTTTCTATGTACGGAAAACGCGAAAGAAAAGTTCATTTCTCTCCTCACACTTAATCATTAGTTCTAGAAAAGTTGTATGTTAATCGCTTCATTTCGAAGCAGAAATGATTGATCCTCGACGAAGTTAAAAGAAAATGTTTTCTTTAAAGAAAGTCGACAGTCATAACTTAAATCTATTTACGACAGAAGAAATCGTTCAATCATGTGACTCTTTTCACCTGCGGAGAAGTTAATAAGAAGAAATGTAAAATATTTAAATAGAAACATTTAATTGTCCTTCAGTTAATATTCTATCATTCTTGATTATGAAAAATCATATGTAAATTTAATAAAACATATTTAATTGAATTATTTGAAACCTTAATTTCTTTGGTAAAACTATTTAAACATTATATTTTTCGTTTTTGTCTAAGTCAATGTTTATCAAATAAATTACATTCACACAACCATAAAAACAAAAGAAAGAAAAATGAAAATGAATATTGTTTATCTATTGTCATATGTCTAAAATATTAATATTATTGATTAGGTTGATTTGATGAATGTATAAGATTATTTGTTGTCTAAAGAAAAAAGAAAATGTCAATAATTATTAAAATAAATTAATAAACATAAGAAAAAATAAAGACTTACGTTACGTTGTGTCATTATATCCGTAACTTCACGATCCTCAGGTAACATCGATGGTGAAACAGGTTGACGTTGTTGTTGATGATGTTGAGTTGATTTTGTTATTTTACCTAATTTGACCAGAACATGTATAAGACGTCGAGCAGATATTGGTTCGTTAACTGTAATAAACAAAAAAAAAAAGAAAAAAATTGAATAATGATTCTAAAAAAAAAAGAACCAGTATCTTACGATTGTATTCAAGATCTTTTGCAGCTGAAATTATATCATTATCGGATAATATTATACCAAAACGTTGTAAAATTCCAGGTATTGAAGTATATGGTACTCGACCTGATGGATCTATTCGATTAAATGTTTCTATAGATAAAATAAACAAGAAACTTTTATTAATCTTTATAATGAATAATAGACAAACCATTAAGTTGACGAACGGTTAATTTTTCAACAATAACTGCATTTGTTTGTCCTTTCTAAAATATGAAAATATCAAACAAAAATTATCTCAATTGATTTTAAATTTAATTTTTCATACAGATGTAACATTTTTTTCTTCTTTGCCATTTTCAACATTATTTATTGGATGAGGTCGATGATGATGATGACGATGATGATGATACTGTTCAATAACTGCAGCACCAGTTTGTTGTGGAATATTAGACATATGAACTGGTAGATTGCCACGAGGACCCATATCAACACTTTGTGTTCGACTTCTTGTACCTTTTTGTTGTTCGATATAACTATTGCTATTATTAATGACATTACGCAATGGATCATTTATCATAGTAGGCCGTGGATGATTCATAGGAAATCGTATTTGTGGTGGATACATCTGACGAAGAGATGGAAGTTGTTGTTGTTGTTGATTCGATTGAAACGTACGAATAGCTGATGGAATTCCCACGATATTATTCATGGATCGAGTTGATGTTGGATAGTAATTCATTGAATGAAGATTTGGCTTACGAATTACTGGTGTTGATAATATTGGGAATGCAGCTTGTCTAAAATAATTCAATCGAAAAAGAATTGACTTTGTTATTGGTTATTTACTTACTGTGGAAGAAAGTTGATTGGAGTAGTTGGTCGTTGACGATAATAATACGGTTGTTGAAATCTTGGATTTTGTTGTGATCCATATGGTACCGGCGCATATGAATTTGATCGTTGCTGTTGTTGTTGTTGTTGTTGTTGTTGTTGTTGTTGTTGTTGTTGTTGTTGTTGTTGCTGTTGTTGTAATGCAGGATTGCTATGATATGGATGTTGAAATCGTAGTTGTTGCCATTGATTTTCAGGTTTATTAGCTTGTGAAACATAAGGCATCATAAGTCTCGGATAGTCTCGATTGATTTTATCTCCTTGTTGTTTGTTATTCAATGCTTTATGTTGAATATCATCTGAATAATTAGGTTGATGAGTAGGCTGTTTTTTTTTAGATATTGCAGAAACATCACGTTCATTTGATGGTGCTCGTTGATGATCAACTTTAGGTTGATTATTATTTGTTATACAAGTTGATGATATTGTTGCATGAACAATATTATTACCATTTGTTGTTGATGTTGTTGGTGGAACATGTTCTTGTGATTGTGTACGACTATGTAATTGTTGTGAATCTTGTTCTTGGTCAATTTCTTTATTTTGTTCATTATTAGTCGAAACATCAGGAACAGTTTGATTATTATCTTGATTTTTATTTGTTGAATTATTTGATGCAATTTTTGTTACTTTTTTTTCAACAAGAATAACACGTTCAACATCAGCTTCACATTTAACTTTAACTTTATATTTTCCTGTTCGATAAAGTTCCAATGCAGCTGGATAATCACGAAGAATTTGTTCAATTTCTTTATTATTTTTTATTGTTCGAGAACCTTCCATTGTACTTTGAACTAAGAAAAATAAAAATCGATTTAATATGATTACAAAAAAAAAAAAAACGAAAATGAAATCTTTTACATTGTGCTTTTGTATACGGACCACTTTGAACAGCCGTTGCCGTATTATGTAAAGTCATAGATGGTACTCCACTAAAAGGAGTAGAAGATTTGACAAAATTTGCAGCAGGCATAGTCTAATTTAATTAAATGATTTATCTGAATAAGTAAATTACACTAGTATATATAACAAAAAAAAAGAACATTCAAAAAAAAAAAACGATTTTCTTGTGAATAATTGTTATTATTTGTATTTCATATTGTTTCATCCATTACAACTTACTATTGTAATAATATGATGGTTCAATGATTGCTCATGTACTGATCAGCTATAGTCAACTTGAAGTTTCTTTCATCGTCTGATTAAAAGCTTTGGTTACGCATTGATTGAACTGAATAAAAAAAAATCGAATGAGTTTGTACTAACGGCGAGAATAACGTATTCATTTTAACGTGACACATTCATATAATCAAACGGTAAAAAGAAAAAGGTGAGTTGTCCGATTGAATCAAACAACAAAACGCAATCATTTTTTTTTATACATATATATTTCATCATGGCGTTAGACGGTCAGGCGTTACACTCGAGTGCATTCGATAATAGGTATAAAGGAAAGTCTTTCTTTCATCCTTTTCATGAAATAAATATGATAGATTGCTTTTTCAAAAAAGATGAATATATATTGTACATATTTATGTACTGATCATTTTATATACATACGCTGTCTTGGTAGATAAAAGTGATTATTTAATTTTATTTAACAGAAAAGAAAAAGACAATGTATTTTTCTTCATTATAAGAAAATATTTAACAAAAAAATAAATAAAAATAAATAACCTATAAATCAATTTTAACAATACGACGAACAAGTTCATTAAGATCATATTGAGATTTATTTTTTGTTGTTGCTATTGTAGACATCTCTGTTATTTCTTCATGTTTAATTAAATCTGGTGTTAATATCATTGCACAATGAGAAAACCATTGATGTGGTTTTACGAGTTGACATTCTTCACGTTTTAACTAAAATTTGAAATAAATCAAATAATATTAATAATCAAGAAAATAAACAGACAAACTTACATGAATAGCTAAGTCTCGATCAGATGTAATAATAATTGTATGTCTATTTTTTTCTTTATTTTCACTTCGTCGAACAATATCAATGAGCATATCATCAGTTGTTTTATACATTGGTTGTGCACTACTAACTTTAATACTTTGAATTTGTTCTAATTGATGTGTTAAATCAAAAATAAGTTCAACATTTGGTATATGCATTTGTTCATTCCATGCAGCAGCTAATTCTGCAATAGCTCGTTCAGCTTTTTTACTTGCTCGATTTAAACACAATCGACGAATTGAATCAATAACAAACATCATATTATTACCATCTAAATAAACTTGTTGAATATTATCTGGCCAATCATTTCGATTGTTTATTGTTAAATATGCATCATGAATTTCGGCGAGTGTAATACGTTGCTAATTAAAAAAGAAAAGGATATACTTATTGAATTGTTTTGTTTTTCTACCTGTGTTCGTTTTTCATATTGTTGTTCATGTTGTTCTCGATCTTTTTCAATACGAGCTTTAGTCATTTCAATAGATTGATTACATTCATGAAATAATGCTAAGATTTTCATTGGATTACCATGTATACCTGCTGAACGTAATTGTTTAAGATTATCAATATCATCAATATCTATTTCATGTTGTTTCTTTGATGATGATAATTTTTTATGATTTTCTACATTGGTGTTAATTGATGATTTAGACTGATGTTTTTGTTTGTCTCTTTCAGCTAAAAGTTGTTTGACAATATCAACTTGTCCATTAGCTTTTTCTAATAATTCTAATAAAAGTCGTTTGTTTTTTATTTTTATACCATCCATTTCAAGTTGAACGATTTGGCTTGAATATTTAGGATCAAGTTCAGTAATATGATGTTTTTTCTCTTCACGACATTTTGTTATTTCTAATATCTATTATAGATATGTATGTTTATTTTATCTAAATCAATTTAAGAGTAAGGCTTCCTCGCCGAAAGCTAATGGATTGTAAACCTCTCGAAAACAACCCTGAGAAATCTTCTTAGATTTTTATTTCTTGGTTTTTTAGACTAATAAAAATTTTGCTAAAGTCGTTTGTGGTACCCCTACTAAGATTATAGAGTATATCGATCCCCTAGCTGTATGTAAGAAAGCGTTTGATTATTTAAAAATATTCGCTCATTAGTAGTACATTTTCTTATACTTTATCCCTACGTTAAACAGCAAAAATCTTCCGAACACTTTCTTGCATATTTGACGAGATATGATTTAATTTACAGTGTAAGCATATTGTAAGAAGCGTTATTTTATTGGGAACACCGATTATAGCTTGATAAAATTCCATGTAATAAAACTGCTGATTAATTCAGAATACTGTTCCTTGAAATATCACGGTTTAAAAACAATGCCTTTCTACAGACCGTAGTGGACTGTTCAAACTCTATATGATGAAAATACTTTTTAATTCATAATGTATGTTCGAAGTATAAATGGGCTGACTTTCCACAACAAATTAGATTCAATCGTATAAAATACTATCCATTTTGTCGCATAATGATAACTTGTCGAGAACTATAAGCAATAGATGACTACTCACGGAGCTCTTCTTCAAATTATCCACATCCTATATATAAATTCGCTGACACAGTACTGTGTGAGAATGAAGAGGTGTATGTAATTTAAACAGGTACAGTTTTCGCTGAGCTTCCAATAGTGGCGTATCTGGAACAGTGATGACTGGCTGGCGGTGTGTGGAATGTGGGGCCATTCTTTTATTGCTTTTAAATGTTTAATTATGCGTTATTAAGACCTGAAATTGTTAGGGGATGTAATTCATGTTAGGACCATATTATAATAAAAATTTCAGGTATTAATAACACACAATTGAAAACTTTAAAGCAAAAAAAGAGTGGCGCCACCTTTCACACCCACCTCCAGCGAGTCGCCACTGTTCTAGATATGCCACTAGTTTCCAAGGGTGGTTATTTATTAAAGCTGAGTCGATATAAGTTATGTAGACTTTGAGAAATGTCCCGATGTCACCAAGATTGGAGAAAAGAGAGGAATCATTGCCCACTCAAGACACTACTGTACACTAAATTTTTTGACAGTAGGACCACCATAATGCAAATTATTGATAGCGATTGTAAGTGTAAAAAGTTTATGTGGTGCATTTCACGCTTGAAGATGGCGCTACAAAAATAGTCATTGGTTACAAGACTTAACCAATAAGAAAAAATGTGGCGCTACATCCCACAAAATATACTGTGATATAAAAAGATTTGATGTGTTTAAGACATAAAATATTAATTTAATAGAGAAATCATAGAAGAACTTCATAAGAAAAGAGTAAACAATTTGAATTCACGACCAAGTGAGTAGCAGTCGAAATATTAGAAAAATATTGCTTTTTTTCATCGAATAGAAAAATCATCCAAAAGTAATTTTTCTATTAGTTTTATTTCCAAAAAACCAGTTTTTCTTTAACTTGTGCGCATATGAATAAAAATAAAAAGTGTCTGTCATACTGTATTTTAGACTAATAGACATGTAAACAGAAAGAAAAAACTGGAAAGATGTGCAATTAATTATATTTTCATTGTCCGAAAATGGCTTTTCTTAGTGTATCACACTATAAAATTCGTTTTTTTTCACAGTATGAGCTACAGAGTTGAAATTTGCTGTAGGTGTGGGACGCTCAGACACCAGATATATATAAAAAGAAACTGTCCATATAGATATACAAGAACAAAAGTTATTAGTCAAATACAACTAAAATCTCAATTGTACCAGAAAATTGCAATTTCGTCATATCTTTAAACTTACTTTATTAACATCACCGTGACATTTTTCGAGTTGTAAAAGTATACATGGACTGTGAATATTAATACCAGCTGTTCTTAATTCTGCTAATTGAGTAGCATATTTTATTTTAATTTCTTCTTGTTGTTGACGTTGAACAACATTCGAATCAACATTACTCTCATTATGTTTTGTTTCATGTTTTTGTAAAAATTTTCGAACATGTTCAATATCACCATCAAAACGGTCCAAAATTCTAAGTAAACGTGTACGTTTTATTGACTCAGATGCCGGATATTCTTTTTGTAATGCTGTTAATGCAGTACCAAAACGAGATTCGAGTGAGTCGAGTTTTTTCACGTGACGTTCTTCTTCAATAAGATGTGCACAAACCTGATAAGAGTATAGAAATTTTAAAGATTTATATTATCTCGAAATACAAAAGAATTATTTTCTTTTTATATCGGTATATACGTATATATATTTCGATAACCTCCATTCACCCGCATCGGAGGTAATAGCGGGCTATGAATGTATATAAAAATTTAATCCATCATACCTTATCAATATCACCATTATGCTGTTGTAAGAAATACAATAGATCTTGTGTTGATACTTGTGGATAACGTTGTTCGAGTAATTGTAATTGTTCGGCATACTGTTGTTGATTCGATGCCATTTTGATTGTTTGAAAGTAAGTATTGTGTAAGAAACGTATAGAATAAAGAAACATAACTCAATACACCTTTTTATAGAGATCGATGAGTAATTTAATAGAAGTTGTGTAATAACAATGACGAAATAACCATTCTAGTATTTATTTCATACATTATGGTTGGTTAGTGTCCCAGTTGTGAAAGAAAACTAACACTCAAATTTAGTTGTTATTTAGTATTTGATTCATATATTGTGTAAGAATATGATGAAATGTAGGAGACTATATTTGATCGTATAATTGTTAACATTATTTTAATACTATTAAATTTTATTCAATCAATGGAGAGTCTTGAATTATTTTTATGTTTCCTTATAGTAAAGAATAAATATAAATAAAATAATGAAGAAAGAATTTTCGTTTACATAAATTTAATCTTTTATTTCTTTTAAGTAGGTCACACAAAATATATAGACTAGGTGTTTTAGCATATATATATTGCTCATTTTAGAATAACATCACATATCAAAATATTGTTGATGATTAGAAAGAACGTTGATAAATATATTCTATTGTTATATAAGATAGTTGTGAATTTTTCTATCACAGGAAAAAAAAATAATCTTTCTTTATTCTTTAATTTATCTTTGGTTTTTAAAGGTAAAGAATATATTTTATAAAATCCGAAGCATAAATCAGCTGTGTAGACAAGTACAAATGTTTTTCTTGTACTTGATATTATTACTTGATGTGTTAATATAATAAACTTTATCTTTATTGTTGACTAACTCTGATAAATTTCACAAAATTATCGTGATATCATTTTCTCTCATATACTGATAATTTACTGCAGAGAACTTGTAAAAATCGTCTATTTTCATTGTTCGAATTTCTTCAAAATTATCATCAACATCTATAAATTATGATACTTGTTCGGCTTACTATCATGGATAAATATGGATCTTGATGACACTAAGAAGAATCAATATACATTCAGATCCATGTTCCATAAACTAGAACAAATCATTGCTTCACTACATTTTGGAGTTATTGATAGGATTTTTTCAAATATTGATTTGAAGAATTTTATTATGAAATATTGATGAAAAATTTCTTGAATGTATCTTAAACTTGTCTAAATGAAAACCATTGTACATCTTTCATTCCTCATGCAACATGTCAGAAATATTAAAAAAATGCATTCTATTAAAGAGTCTTAGATTTTGACAAATAAACGGAAGCCAAAACCTAATTTCAATTTTTATTAAGTTCATGCATACATTTAATAAACGGGCAAACTACTTAATTGAATAAGCTCTAATATTTGAAATGTCTTTCGCTGATGCCGAAAGTGAAATGTTCAGAAAAATGGTATTGTTTCTTATTGCAAGTAAAAGTACGAAGTATCGAATTTTTTAATCTTACGAATAAATGCAAAAGTATTTATCTCGTAGTACAAATATAAATATCAAGTACATCTGATGAATACTTGCATTTTTACTTGTAATTGCTCTTCGTCTAAAAACAAAAGCGTGTCACATACACAATTTTCAAAATTCCAGTGGGGATGATGCCGGCGTTACATCCAACTCCTGTCATAAGTTATATTTCTGTATAAAGTAAAAATAAATTCATATCTCTACTGATAAACCCCTCTCGGCCATGAAAGATCAATTTGATAACTACCACCGATATACCGATCGGTACAATGTTCGTTATATCGGCGGTTTTCTGAAAGTGTTGTATGATGAAGTATGGTATCAAAATAGATGAATATTTTTAAAATCTGTCAAAACTGACAGAATCAAGTTGTCTTCGATGCAATGTGCTGATACTGATGTGTTTGAGTTACCTGTACTAGTCACAGAGCCCAAATTGGCCCTAGTTATGAGATAAACTTTTATTATAGATAGTTCTACAAAGATTTTTATTAATAAATGAATATTCTGAAGCTGTTTTCTTCGAGAGTTCATTTGACATCGTTCTAATAAAGAATTTGAATTGAATAGAAAACACTTCCTGCAACCGTTTATAGCTGAAACCGACAGTCGTAAACACTACCAATGATAATGTGAAAAAAAGTGGAATATGAGCCTCCCTTGAAAGAAAGATACACCGAATGTAATAGAAAACTCTTCTTAATTAATTGGTTTCTCATGAATTTGACAATTTAGTTAGTATTTTTATATAAAAATATGCCTAATTATCAAGATTTTGAGCTCATAAATCTTAAAAAATAAAGTGAATACTATTTCTCAACTTTTCGAGTTCTGAAAATATATTCATAAAATCGTCGAAATTTTTTTGGTTTCACGAAAAGCACATCAAAACAAATGAGACACCATAGAAAATCAAGATTAAAAATTTGCAGGTTTGGCATAATAGAAGAGTCGGAATCTACTATTACGAGAAAATTTTTATCTATGAACATTAAATATACCACATAGAAAGCGAGATTACTACGTTTTCATATTTTGATATTCATTAAAACTATAGAATTTATCTTTAAATAATCTACAATCGGCACAGCTGAATATAGAGAAAAACGTAATTTTTACTTTCACTTTCTTGTTTGTTTTATATATTTGATTTTGAAATGATTACTGTGACTGATAGTAAAACAGTAGAATAATAAATACTAGCAAAAATGTCGAGTGTATCTCACTCATCTTTTGATATATCAGTTTTAAGAAAAATACTAAGTCTCAATTCCTTTGCTTCATGTCAACAAATCATAGTTGATATTTGTCAATTGTTTATTATCTGTTTTTCTGTGTACTAAAATGACCGATAATTTTTTTTCTTTCTTATAATACAGCATAAAATCTTCTTTATTATTCTGCCAACATGAATGAGAAATGAATCTTTTTGCTTTGCATCAGAGAGAAGCCATGCATATGATGTGCAACTTTTCGTTGGTTTCCTTTTGCTAATGCATGCTTTTTATAGAATGAAAATGATTAATAGGCACTGTTCGATGACATTCATATTGTGCATGTTGTTTAGGAGCAGAGTGAAGAATGATGTTTTACTTGAAGCCCTGTTTGAGATGCAGATATTTACATTCTCTTTGTTGTTTCAATATGTTGGAATACAGTGAGTAGTGTTAATAATGAATTTAAAGTACTCATGATACACGCAAGTAAACAATAAAAGACAAAATTAAAAAATAATTGAATTTGAAGTTATCTCAATAGTGATTAATATAATAACAAAGAATTGTAGAAAATGAAAAGACAGTAGCATATACATTATATTTCATAAGAAAGTCTATTATCATTTAAAATACACAGAGGGTTAGTTCAAGGCAGCCAACACTCGAGAGAAATATGTAATGAATGACTTTCTAAGTGAACGTACAAAAAAAAAATAAGCATTTGTCAAGATTAGGAAGGGAGTATGTCACACCCTCCAATTGATCCATCGCTGAATGTATACTTAAGCGATATAAGGCAATTTTAGATTTAACACGTGTATCTTATAAGAAAAAGTAACTATGTCATATTATTGATAAAAAGTAAGTGTGATAACATAACAAATTGTCGACGAATAGAATTACTTTTGTAATGCATATAAATCGATCGTATTAAAATAGATCATCAGTAGAAGTGCGTCTTGTTCGGCTGAATAGCTACCTCTTACAATGCGACTAAATATGACATAGCAATGAGAAAAGAAAAAAAAACAGAATCGTTGTTACTACATTATTATTTCTACAGCACGTTTTTGCTTTTCTTATCGTAATAATAAATGTAAGAGCATATTCTAAAGAAAGAAAACATGCAAAGTATAAAAGAATCATTTTATGATTTAGAGGTCGTTGTGACACATTTATTCTACTTGGATTTGTGTTAAATTAATCGAAAAATTCGTTCAAAAAAAGTAAATATACTCTTACTCATAGAAATTTTAACAAAACTAATTAATTTATAAATTCTACCTATATTATGTCAATCGAAGAAATGACATGATATTTTATAGAAGAAGTCAAAGTTTCCTAGAGTTTGCTATAAGTTTTGTACAATAATCTATGAAAGATTTACAATTGAGTTTACTTCATGAAATTTACAGTAATTAAAAAGCGTATGTGTCCTAGACTGAAAGGATAGGATCTAGAAACGGAAATTCATATGTGTCTATCTGTCTATAACATAGTTACCATTTGGTTACTATGATCGAGAAGGATGACAGAAAACGATCAATGCGTTACCGATTGTGTCTTAGCATTTCATAGGGTATACGGATTTCGTATTCATCATCCTGGGACATAACTCTTTAGTTGATTTTATATCCTAATGCATAGGTATTTTTTTTTGTCTTTCTAAACAGTCATTTGCATTATATGCAAAATTTGGTTTTTCATTGTGAATATAAAAAAGTAAGTTTTATATTACGAAAACATTGCTTTTCTGAAATAAGTTGTCTCTTGTATATACTCTACTTGATGTATGTTCATACTTAGATACATCGATATGTATATCTCTAAAACGTTAGTCTAGAACTAAGTAGGTCAAATCTCGATAAATGTTACTTGTTTGAATAAACCAAAAACGAAAGTTTTCTTCTTCTTTAAATTTAGAATATTATTATGTCTGGTATTAATGATGATGGTAATTTGAGTGAACAAATTACAACAATGAATCTCGATAAGAAATTTTTATCTAATGATGAAAACCAGAAGAACATAGAAACCAGTAACATAAACTGTTTTTATGAACCTGCCAAATTTATTGATGAACAACGCTTAGAAAAAATTAAAAAAGCATTACCAACTATCGAAAAACTTTTTCAAGCAGTATTTGAAACAAATAATTTTCCTGGTCTTATCTATGGACTAATAGTTGATGGACAATTATTAAATACTCATAGTTTTGGTTATACAGATCTCGAACGAAAAATACCAATTACAACAAAATCATTATTTCGTATTGCATCAATGACAAAAAGTTTTACAGCTATGGCTATTATAAAACTTCGTGATGATGGTAAATTACGTCTTGATGATTCTGTTTATCAATATGTTCCTGAACTAAAAACAACTAATTTATTAACAACTGATGCACCAATAATTACAATTCGTCATCTATTAACTCAACATGTTGGTATGCCAGAAGATGATCCATGGGCAGATCGATTATTAGCTTTACCTGACAATGAATTTTTAGCAATATTAAAAAACGAAATTAGTATGTCAAATCCACCTGGTACTATATGGGAATATACAAATCTTTCTTATACAATATTAGGTAGAATTATTACAGTTATATCACAAATGTCTTATCAAGAATATATTAAACAAGAAATTCTTGATCCACTCGATATGAAAAATACATTCTGGGAATATAGTAAAATTCCATCAGAACTATTAGCTCATGGTTATCGTTGGGAATGTGAACGTTACTCTGAAGAAAATCTACTTCATGATGGAACATTTGGTGCCATGGGAGGATTAATTAGTTCAATTGAAGATTTTACTAAATATATATCATATCATTTACAAGCTTGGCCACCACGTAATGATCCCGAATATGGACCTTTAAAACGAAGTTCATTACGTGAAATGCATCATCCATGGAATTTTATAGAACTTAATACATATACACATCGTTCATGTTCAGTAGTCTATGCTTATTGTTATGGACTTATTTGGTCGAAAAACCACGATGGAATTGTATCTATTAATCATACTGGAGGTTTACCAGGTTTTGGTAGTAATTGGATAATATTACCTGAACATGGTATTGGACTTGTTTCATTTGCAAATAGAACTTATGCAGATTTGGGTTATGCTAATGAATTTATTATGGATAAAATAGTTACACTTGCTGGTTTAAAATCACGACAAATGTCTGTTTCGAAAATACTTACGGAAAGAAAACAACAAATAATAAAACTTATTTTTGAAAATAATTGGGATATAAATGATTCTGAAAAATCAAAGATATTTTCAGAAAATTTTTTTCTTGATCAAACATTAGAATTACGAAAAAAAGTTTCACAAGAATTATTTAATCAAGTAGGAAAAATTCTAAATATTGGAGAATTTATTCCAAAAAATCAATTACGTGGTCGATTTGAAATTCAATGTGAACATGGTAACATTCAAATTATGTTTAGTTTATCACCAGAAAATCCACCTTTAATTCAAGAATTAAAATTATCAAAAATTAACTAATCAAACTTCATTCGATTAGTTTCATGAAAATTATTTTCTTTTTTTTTTGTAAACATTGGTTTATTAGTAAATAAATATTTTAACGAAATCTATTTCGAAATAATTCCATATGAGACCTAATAATCTTATGTGATTAATGTTCTTGATCATAAGATTAAACTCACAAAGTTGATATTAATGGATGAATGCTGCAAATAAAAAATACTGAAAAAATTTCTAATTTCACTTTTGAATTAACAGTACAATGGTTTTAGATCCGGAAGAGTGCATATCTTTGACATTGTGTACGATTGAACTATGAGAAAGAATTGCCATCGATGACACAGTAATTTTCTGATATGATTGTCGATATGAAGTAGACATGAAAATATTATGACAAACTAAAGTATACGAAAAAAGCAGGTTCTATTCTTAATAAGAATGATTATAAAAATTGTTTCAATTAAAAAAATTGAAATAGTAATTAATTTTCGAG
Organism: Rotaria sp. Silwood2; assembly: GCA_905329745.1. Lineage (NCBI taxonomy): Eukaryota > Metazoa > Rotifera > Eurotatoria > Philodinida > Philodinidae > Rotaria > Rotaria sp. Silwood2. The sequence goes on along the minus strand of CAJNSZ010000018.1, from coordinate 1,555,683 downwards.
TACTTTTATAAGCACGACAATGTGAAAGCCGTACAAAAAAAGAAACAATTGGTACTAAATCAGAGTAATGATTAATAATGATAGGTCTAGTGAGAATACGTAGTTCTAATTATTAAAGATATAAAGAAGTTGTCAAAGCTTCCGCTACCACGTAAAAAGTATCTAAACATGAATCATTTAGTTTCATATTAAGTTGATGCCATCTTTGCCTATTCTTAGCATGAGAGTTGATAGATTTTATCACAAAAGTAACTTTTAATTTTAATCATTTTCAAGCTTTTGTCTCTTAAAATTCTCCAGTGAGCTTCCCACTCTAATCAAATCTTTTTGAAAAACTTCATGATAATAGCTATCAGTGCAGCAGAGTTTTATGCAAAATAATCAATCATCCAATAAGTTGAAAATATCGCTATATCTCAAGATCATAACAGATTATGGCCTCCTATATAGGTATATGAGATCACAGGTCGAAATCAAAAGCATTTTCATGAAAGACAATAAAACTTTTTCTTTATTTTTTAATAAAGAGTTAAATTAGTAATTCAGAAATTTATTTAAACAAATATTAAAAAAAACTAAACACCAAAAAACGGATACATTTCAATTGAGAGGTACATATGCATTAATTTACAATTGCTTTCTTTAGTCACATTTGAAAAAGTATTAAAAAATAGTCATTATGAAAATTTTCGTTCATCATCTTCTTGTTCTTCAACAATATGATTTTTGTCGTAATCTAAAAGATCCTTGTAATTTATCTTCATTCATAATTCATTGCTGGACAAAAAAAAGTCTTTGTTTGAAATCCTAGAAATAAAAAATCGTGTTCTGTCTTCTAAATCCGATTGTGGGCACCGTTTATGTTCACAACTTATCGAGTTCTGTTAATTGTAAAAATATCAGACAAAAAAAGATTCAATTTTGGTAACCTTTTCGACTGTTAGCGGAAGTTTCGATAGCTACTGTAAATATAACATTAATAACTAGCGACATCATGATATAGATGTCATGAAAGTCAACTTAATAATTGCAAGAAATTTTCCCAGCAATAATGATTCTTTCGGAAACGACGAATCCATTGATAGACAAATGAAAATGTTAATAAAACATCTTTCCTAACTATAGAATAATACGTTGCTTGTATATTCTATTGCTACATAAGATATATTTTTTTGTATAATTTTTATTGCGTATCAAAAAGGAGGTCTTTCATTGTTTTAAAATATCCATTTAAATGGCTGCCATTGTTTATTAAATTTTCTCTAGTAGGAATGGCTTTACAATTGGTCAGTCTATTTATTTTCTTATTCATAGTTGAAGATTGTAATTGTATTTGTGTAAATGTCATTAATATCAATGACAGGAGTACGCAAAACACGTTCAACAAATGCAACTTCAACATCACCATTATTATCTTCAACGGTTGATGAATCTACTATATTTGATGATCTTCGTAGAAATCTTCAATGTCCAATACAATTTATAAATATTTATAATCAATGTTATCAAATAACAAATCTTCGATCATCATTAATTGAAATTCTTTGTAATATATTATCAAATTCAATAAATGTTGATACTAAAATTCTTATATTCATTCTTGATAATTTCATAACAAATCATTCAAATTTACTTATAGAATTAACTGATATAGAATTCAAACAAGATTTATTACCGTTTATTAAACGTATATTATTAAAAACTGAAGATAATAATGATATATTATTATTAACATTACGATTTCTTATTATACTTATTGAAAATTATACAAATTTATTAAATTTAACATTAACAGAATGGTTATCAAGTATATTACATTTTATTGTTACACATATATCATCATCATCATATGATATTTATGGTGATTTAGTTATTGATTTACTTACAAAAATAGTTAAAAATTTTACACCATTACCTAAAGAAATTGTTGATGTATTAGGTCGATCACCATCATCAATTATTTCAACACAATTTCTTACGAAATTAAAATCATGGGTTAAACATGTTGATGATACTAAATTAGCTTTATTTGCTATACATTTATGGGAACCATTAGCTGCACTTCTTAGTCGATTATTAACACGTGGACATACGAAAGGAAATGAAATGTTAGCTGTTATGCAAGATGGTAGGATTAGTTTTTTGTATTTTATAGAGGAATTTTTATAAATAGAATCTACAGGAAAAAAAACTATTTGTACAACATCTGTGGATAATTAATGAGATTTTGGATGTTTTTGACAGTGTTGTAGAGAATTGTATTTTCTAGTTAATTATGGATTAAAATATAGTTAGAAGGCAATAGATTTCAAATGTTAGGAATAATATGTAAAAAAAGAAATAAATTGGGTATTTTTTTAAAAGTAGGCATAATTCGGCTCAGTAAAAATTAGGTTATATATAAACAAAGAATAATTCTTACCCAAATATATCTATATAATTTTCACGTACTTAGGAACGATGTTTTCTTTTGATAATAATGATATAAACAGAAGGAACGTGATAATTAGAGTGTGGATACAGAGGATAGTTATACCGACACCTTAGATACTACACGCATAGCTTTATATAATTGTATTACGATGTATTAATCGTTCATTAATACTTGTTGCAAAAAGTATTGGTCGGTTCTGATTTTTATATTTCTTCTGTTTATATCACTATTATTAAAAGAGTACATCGTCTTAAGTACTCCAAGATCATATAGATATACTTGGGTAAGAAACACTTTTTGTTTACAAATAAACTTATTTTCATTAAAGCTTAGAACTTATGGGACATTCTGTACTTATCAAAATATAAAACTGACCAAGAAACCTCTTCCGATTTCAATGACTTTTTTGCCTATAGTGTTATAATAAAAATTCATTGAAATCAGAAAAAATTCTCTCGGGAGCTATATTGGCCGACATCATGAATTAATGCGTCAACACAGCCCCTTTAGGTCTAAAATCTAAGACTCATATGTGTTCTTGCGCCTAATTATACTAATAGAAATCTCGTAATTTAAAATATTATGCAACGACATTTTTACATATAATTTATCGAAAAATTTTAAAAATATTTTATATTTGTTTTTTTTTGTATTAGCATTTATTGTTGCTAATTATTCAATACGTGCAGCTGCATTTTCTTCGTGGTCTTCATTCATGTCTCATATATATCGTTCAGATTTAAATTTACATAATGATGATATTCATCAACAACAATTATATAATCGTTTATTAAAATTATTTCTAACACCTTTTTTACCTGATTATACATCAAAAAATAAATTAGCATCAATAGCTAAATGTCGTGCATGGTTAATATTAGTATCAGCATATCCAAAACATATTGATGATGTAGTTTTACCATTTCTTTCATTTGCATTTGGTTATCATATATCATCGAAAACAGTTTCAGCACCAACAACATGGTGGTCAGAATGTCGTCAGATAGGAGAACAATGTCTTCATGATATATTAATTGATAATACAAATGGTGAATATATTATTAAAATAGCTGGTGATCAAATTATTAATTATTTATTTGATACAATTGTTGATGAATTAGTAGAAAATCTAATAGATGAAAATAAATCTTTAGGTTTAATTTGTTGGAATTCTTATTTAACTCATTTAACACATTTATTTACATTAAATAATACTATTAATGATAATCAACGTGTAGTAATAAATACATGTCTTTTAACACGTATTGAACAATTATGGATTGATTCACGTATATCAACACAATTTTTATTAAAATTATTTAATACATTCGAACAAACAGGTTTTCCGCTGGCTATTGAAACAGTATTACATGATTCAAGTATACGAACTAAAACATTAACAGCTACACAACATAATCGATCAGGCAAGTTTTATAAAAAATAAGTTTGTAGATGATCGTCTTGTGAGTAGAGTGTTCGTATTAAGAAATAAGGAAATAATTAGATAATACAAATATTTATAACTATTAATTGAAATCCAACTTTCATATAAAACGAAGGATAGTTCTCAAATGTGATTGTTCTTTCTTTAGTTCTATATTATATCGTATTTTTTAGTGAGTTATTATGTTATTAGAAGAAGAATAATGTATTACTCATAAGTAGTAATCAAAGCTCTTTTATCTCAGATTCAGGTTGAAAATTTTTTTTTTTTTTTGTAAGTATTGAAAGATATTTATAATGTATTAGGGCTGCGATTATATAGAAGCCACGACCCAACACAATTATCGCTATTTCAAAAGGCGATAGTTATTAACAAATAGAAGTGATAACTGACACATGTCTTATCTTAATTTTTTATATCTTACTGTGATGTATTTCTTATTTTTTTTTTCTTATTGGAATAGTTACTTATACATAGTAGCTATTCTTTGCCAATAAAGGTTTAATTAAGTGTTCTTATTCGCATATTTATAAAATAAATGAATATTAATTTACAAACTGCATATTAACGAACGATAGTACTGAGCATGACGACTATCAAATGACATGATTAAAGAAAGAAGTATGCATACTCATAGATATGACATAGTTTTTTTAACGATGATCGTTTGTCAAAGAAGCCAGCCTATACATCATATTACGAATGCAAAAAATTACGAAACAGCTCTTCTGAACTTAGTGATTAAAGACTTATGTCACACGTGTTTTTTTCCGCGTGTATATATATATATATTTAATTTCTTCGTAAATCCAATTCCATGAGTCATTAGTAATATTATATCATTATAATGTTCTATCCAAATATACTGATAAAATAATGGTAATATAGCACTTTCGCTTTCGATAAAAAGTGTACTAAATTTATATAAGACATTTACAACAGAAAACAAAACAAGTTTATGTTAAACCAAAATTAATTTTTTTCACTTCGAATGTTCTAACATCGTAGACCTATCGCTAAAGTATAGGAATAGTTTATTTGAGTAAACTCAATACAATTCAATGTTTTATCGAATGTTGAAGTTGAGATGGTGGCGCATTTTCAAAGATAAATTTGTTGATATTTTTTTAAAAGTCACCATTGTCCTACCGAAAGCAAAAATTACTATTCGAATCTTTAAAACGATTGTTATTGTTTTTTTTTTCTCTTTCACAATAGAAGAAAAATTATCATTACTTGATCAATCTTGTTCAAATCGTACAACATTATCTGATCAATATCTTCATATGATGTTAGAACATTCAATACGTTTTAATAATGATAATGATCAAATAATTGAAGAAACATATCTTCATATATTATCATATTTAATTGATACATTATCAAAAACATCTGATGATAATTTTTGTTATCAAACATGTTCATTATTACATATATATTCAGTTGAATTAACAACAAATCAATCATTAAAAATTTCATTTCTATTTTGGCATATATGGTTACGTTGTTCAACACATTTAATTAATATACTTAATCGTACACGTACAATAAATGAAAATAATCAACAACAAGAAACAAGTATTAAATTATTACTTCGTCCATTATCATTTAATGATAGTGAAAATCTTGATTATTCATATGCATTAATATGGACACAATTATTTAAAGCATTATGTCGTTTAATATTAATTGATGGTAAACAATTAATTAATTTATATATTGAATTATTTCGACATACATCTGTTTTTCAACAAACTATAAATAATAATAATAATAATCAACAACGTTTATTTGGTTTTATATTAACAATAATAAAATGTTTATTAAAAAATTTTATTGACATAGATTTATTATCAATATCAAAACGTTCATTATCATCAATTGTACTTTGTTATACACAATTATCAATTATAATTAATTCTATATTACAACGTTTATTATTAAATAATAATAATATTCAATGGTTATTTATTTGTTATTGTTTATTAAAATCAAATAAAATTTCAACAAATGAACAATCAAAATCAATTGTATTTACATATGTACGTGATATTATTGTTGATTTATTTAATATATGTAAAACATGTTCACAATTAGAAATTATTTTAACTAATTTAACATATTTACAATCATTTCTTACAACATATGAACAAATATTAACAACAACATCAACATTAAATTCATCACCGATATTAATTAATAAACAACAACAAACAGATAATATTATATTAAATAAAATTCTATCAACATTACATACTGTATATGAATCATCAAATGGTTTATCTATTTTAAAAATTATTTATCCATTATTAATCATTGCTTTTCAACATAATAAAACAGCAATTAGAAATAAAGCTAGAAAATGTTGGAATGAAACATTTGGACGTTTAACATTTATTGTTTATCCAAATGAACTTAGGTAAATAGATGATTTAATATGTTTTTTCTTTTCTATGTCTATTAGTTATCAAAACTATTAACTTACATTTTGATTGTAAAGACGTTGAACTTAGCAGTGGCGCCATGACAGAATATTCCTAATTGTTCAAGCACATGTTTTGCTTCTATACTATGGTCAGTCGATCGATTATAATGAGTAATTAAAAAAGAAGTTTGTTTTGGTCTAGCTTTCCAGTATTCGTGTGTTGAATCATGAGGGCTTTGCTCATTTTATTTGCCACTATCAGTATAGAATCGTTGAAAACCTGGATGATTGAGTTTCAAACTGGAAGATGATTATGAATTTTGCTGTCATTTTTGACTCCAGAATCGAATATGTTTAGATTTGTAGAGGAAGACTTCCTCTGTCTTATGGTTTATATTCTATTACGTACCGTTGAGTTATCAATAGAGAACACCACCATCGTCGCGCCCACGGTAGAATGCAATAAAGGTAGCGTCCTCTGTTGATAATTCAACAGTATGCAATAGAACGTGAGAGTGATCATGAAACGATTTGTAAACTTTTATTTCATATGAAAAATTATACTAAGTAGTTTCTTTTCACATTGCTTCTAAAATCCGATCAATCTCGCTAAGCATACGTTTGCTTATCGCTGATAACGCTGGAGTGGAATGGAATGTATTATTGGTCATGATTGTGGATACAAACATGAATGCTTTACATGTTCACCTTTTTGACAATTCATTTTCTTTTCTACGTATTAAATGACTTCGTCATATGGTTCATTATCATCTGCAGATCAATTTTCATTAATAAAAAACGAATGCTTTTAATAAAACAATATCGCTTTTCGCTTCCTTGATCTATTCTCATCTCCAATGCTTTTATATTGATAGATAGCAGTTTGAAAAATTAAAAATATTTTTAAACTTCAAGATTTTATCAACTGTCGGTTCGCATCCGAAACCATACTCCGAGTGCAGGACACTAGTGTGCACTCTCAACTGATAACTCACTTCGGCTAGATAAAACTTTATCCAAGAGCATCAAAAAATAAATTCAAAATCACACTCATACAACATTCTGTTGAATAATTTAATTTCGTATGTATTTTATTTAGAGCATGTCTTCGTGATCTTAAAGATAAAGAACATTTATTATTACCATGTTTTCTTGCTGATCATGATAATAGTAATATAACTGATAGTGGTTTATTACCAAATAGTACAGATGAAAGTCAATTATCTCAACAAGTTGATATCGTAACTCCATTAATAAATCCTCAACAATCATCTTCTGAACGTATTCATTCACCATGTTTAACAACAAATCATTTACAAAATGTCGATCAAATTGAATCAAAATTTCTTCCAATAATAAATAATACTAATCATGATAAGCAATCTGATTCTCCAGTTATTATTAATAAACCTTTTTCATCAACAAGTAATTGTTTAACAGAAAAACAAAAAGAAAAATTACGTACACGTCATGCAATACCATTACTTTGTGATGATAATAGTAATACACAATCATTATCATATACAATGGACACACCAACTATTGAAAGTATGATGACAAATTATCAACTTCGTAATACAAATAATGAAATTAAACAATCAACAACGGAAAATAGTGCATCTTTATTTAAACAACTAATTTCAAATTCTTCAATTGAATCATCACAAGAAAATAATACAACTGTTGAATCATCATCATCATCACCACCACCACCAACAACAATAGAAAATGAAACTTCATCTGTAGACATATCAACAAATAATAATGATGATGATGATATACCTGAAGAATCATCAATAGCAAAAAAACTTCGTCGTTCACGTCGTCCATCAACATCTGCACGTAAAAGTTTAACAAATAATTCAAAAAAAAAACGTACTATTCTATCATCAAATGAAGTATTAACAACTGTTCCATCAACTACATATGATCCATCATCATCATCATCAAATATTGAAATAACTAAAACACGTCCATTAAAAAGTATTCTTAAACGTTTATCACCAACAAAACCTCGACAAGATCATCATACACGTCGTGTGGCTTTTCATGATCAAGTTAAAGTTTTATTATTTGCATCACCAGCCCGTCAAGATATTAATAATCAACAACAAAAAAAGAAAAGTCCTAATAAAGATGATATGAAAAATTTATCATCAATAACAACTCGACGTTCAAATTTAATTAATAATAATGAACATATACTTCATAATAATAATAATAATAAAACACGTTCATCAAAATTATTTAATTTTTCTAATGATACAAAGCCGGAGGTAAGTTTTATATAAAATTTTGTAGATATATTGTCAATACTATTCAACTATGGAGTGAAGTTTGTTGAGTCCGGTTGATATGTTTTATTCCTGACTAGATAACCTGCACTCTTTTGTTGACATAGATGTTGTGTTGTGTTGGCTTTTTACATCAGTTCATGATCTTTTAGTCACTTTGATTTTGCTAATTAGTGACTAGAGATTTTGCACTGTTGTAATTTGTTTGTTGTTCATCGTTGTTTTAATTTGATTTAGAGATAAGTCTAGTTCTTTGTGATTCTGTTATCATCACATTCATTTTGAAAAGTCCAGTGTCTCCGGACCAATAGCTAAGGACACGAACTCTTCTTAACGTATTCATAGCGAATTTGAGTTTATATGTTTAATAGAGAATTCATTTACTCCAAAAAAAGATGCGGAAAGGAAAGAAATTGAATCTCAAAGTATTTGTATTATCTTTGCCTGAGAGCAAATCCAAACCAAAATAATAGAGCCTTAGTTGAAAATCGGAAAATCTTTTTCTGCATGTGTCGCATCACTAGTAAAGTAGAGTGTTGTTGATAATACCTTAACTTATAGTATCCAAACTATAGAATCTTAATCAATTCCACTAATAGGATATCTACAGTACTAGTCAAAAATATAAGACCAAAGTAATATTGATTTTCTTTCTACGATATCAAGCATTTAACTTAAGTTCAAATAGTATTTTGAATAGCCAATGAAGTTATCTATCGAATGCATTTTCATATCAAAATTTCATATATGAACTATGAGAAAAAGGTTTCGGACAAACCACATACTGTAGTTTACAGTTCTTAGCAGATTACGCGAAATTGGTTTTCACGACCTTCTCTTAAAAAGTTATATCTTTCACAATAATTAAAAAATAAGCAAAATTCATCGTAACATTGCAATAGGCTTTTTGTGATGCTTATAAGGTTTTAACCAAAAGTCTCAGAAAATACATCAAGACATCATTTTGTTCAAAATTTCGTGCTCTTCAAGATCATACCCCTTTAAAAACTAATTTTCATAAAATGTCTTTGGAAATGAAATTATATTGTAGAAAAAAAAACCATGACAGTCATATATTTTTGATCAATACTGTAGTCATGAAACTCGAATGGCCAGCCCATAATTACATCTGATTGTATTCAGATAACATAATTTAAAATCATTTGATCATTTACTTTCTTTTTTTAAACAAATTTCAATCTCAGCATTTTATTTTTAGTTATCTCCGAAACCAAATAAAACTGAAATACTACTTCCAATAAAACCTGCTGAACCAATCTATCCAGCACTAATTGATTGTGATAAACCATTAGATTCTCTAATTCATGTAGTATATGGTGGTGTATGGTATATATATATCTTATTCATCCTAACTAATAGATAAAATATTTATTGTTTTAGTCCTACCAATGCAATAAATTATTTTCGTTCAATAAAAATGAATACTGTTGGTGATATAGCACGATCAACAGCTGTACAAATTGAAGTTTATCCAATTCCACCACCAAAATTAGCTAATATTCAAAAAGCTCTTTCATTATATCAAGAACGTCTAATAAATTCTCCATCATTATCACCAATTATAGGTACAAATAATGAATCTCTTACACCAATTGCAAGTACATCTGAAGAATCAATCGGTATAGAAAACTAATTTCACACACGAATTCCATTTCTTTTGTTTTAGCAATTAGTGATGGTACATTTACAAAAGAAGCACCATCATTACCACCACCACCGCCATCATCATCATCAACAACAACAAATATTACTGATCCACATCATCTATTGTATGATGTTGATACATTAATTGATAGTCTTGATTATGAAAGACTTTATTTAAATGATAATAATGATATTGATGATGATATAGTACCACCATCAACAAGTCAAATTGATTTTATACGTACAAGACGTCAAAAAGCTTTAGTAAATCGTGATGAACAAATCTCACCTCAAAAACGTCGTTTATCAGTAACAAATAAAGATGAAGAATATATTGATAATGAAGAAGAAGATGAACAAATTTCATTAAAAAAACAACTTATTACTAATAGAACACTTGGTGAACGTTTACAAAACGCAGCTGATATATTTAAAATTAATGGTCAACTTCCATTTGATGATGATTATATTGAATTAGTTCGACAATTATTTAATAATTCATCATTAACACATCTTGAACGATTACATTTAAAAAGTTTATTTCTTGATAATTAGATTAACTTTGTGATATATTTTTCCTTAAGTCAGATATGAATATAATTTTCTGTTATTTTTTTTTTCTTTAAATCATGTGTTAGTAAATATGAAATATGTATATTTCATTCTCAATGTAGTAATTAGATTTATGAATAACAATAGAAGATACAAATATGATAACAATTCTATAAAGAATGATTTCTAATAGTAAACATATACCGAATCTGAATGTTTCAGTTCGATCTTGAACTAAAGTCATTTTCAATTATTTATTTAAAAAAAACTGTTAACACAAACCCTGTGAGATTAAAAAAATGATAGTTGAGCTTGGGTCGGGTGAAAATCGAAAGTTCATTTGATTATCCGTATCAAAAGACAGTCAACAAAGAAATATGTGAAAAATAAAATTTTCTTTGTTTTCATAGCTCTTCAATGCATTTAGCTAGAGAGAACGCTTTTTTGTGTACTCAAAAAGTGAGTATACTCTAGAATCGGTCAGTGTGTCTGGCCGTCCGTCCGTTTACACGATAACTTTTGAAAGGAGAGTCCGATTGCGATGAAATTTTCTACACAGTTCAGCCTTAACAATATCTCGATCGAGTTCGAAGATGAGCATGATTAGCCGAGCCGTTCCTGAGTTATTGCAAAAATACTCATTTTTCCTACGGCTTCCTATGCGAAAATCGACCCATCCCCGCTTTCGTAAAAAATGTTTCCTATCATACTCAAACAAAACCCCAACTATTATATACCATTCGATAGAGAATTTTACGAGCTACAAAATGGTATATAAAACATAAAGAAACAAGAAGGCTAAGTCACCTATTGCAGAGATACTTAAACGAAAATTTCTTTGTACTTTTCTGAGTTAAGGAAAGATTTTCTTGAGAAAATAATGATTTTTTATTAAGGTTGGCGAAAGCAAATCGGGGTCGCGGAATCCGAATCTGAAGTCAGATTTTTAAAATTTTGAACTTAGGTTTTTGGGTTAAGGAAAGGATTTTTTGAGAAAATAATGATTTTCTATAAAGGTTGGCGAAAGCTAATCGTGGTCGGGGAATCCGAATCTGAAGTCAGATTTTTAAATTTTTGCAAGTAGTTTTTTGAGTTAAGGAAAGCGTTTTTGTGTACTCAAAAAGTGAGTGCACTATAGGATCGGTCAGTATGTCCGTGCTGCCGACCGGCCGGCCGTTTATACGGTAACTGTTCAAAGCGTCGTCCGATTGTGATGAAATTTTGCAGACAGAATCGTCTCATCGATATCTCGGTCGAGTTCGAAGATGAGAATGATTCGTCAAGAAATTGTTGAGTTATCGCAAAAAAACGTTTTCTCTCATAATAAAACAAAAGCTCAGCTATTATATACCATTCGATAGAGAATTTCATGGGCTACAAAATGGTATATAAAACATTAAGGAACAGGAAGGCTAAGTCACCTATTGCAAAGATACTTAAACAGAAATTGCTTTTTACTTTTTGAAGTACACATAACACTCGAATTTAAATTCGAGGTTTCCACATTTTTTTTTTAATAACAATGAAAAAGCTATTATTCTTTTAAAGAAACTACTCTCTTCAATTGTCTAAGTTTGAATTTGTAAGTTGACAATGATGCTGTATAGAACCTTTGCAAAATCTACTGAAGTATAATTGTCATACTGCTTTATATGAATTTCCTCGATCATAAATTCATTCTCGATTCATTTTACATATTTTTGTTTAATTAATGACAAAATATCTTGTCGAACAAATTCGAGTTACTCGGTAAGTTCGTAAGAACCTTAGAACAGATTAATTGAACTGTAGATTAATGGAGAAGCTTATAAATGGTCTAAATTTATATGAGAGAATGTCACACAGCGAAGAGTATCAATAATAGATTGTGGTGAGGGAAGTTTTAATATAAAATTCAATATATATAATATCATATGATGAGTGCATTTAATCTTCTATCGTCTCATTAAGACTAATATTAAACCAGTAACAAAACAATTATGCTAATTCAGCAAAATATTGTATAGATGAACAGGTTCATCAATAAATCTATCGTACACTAAGTTCGATTTAATCCTTTGATGCTGAAGTTTTTTATATAAATGACAATAGATGTTTATTCAATGAAAAATCATTATCAAAAGTGTTTTAGGGTATGATAAACTTTGAAACAATAAATATTTTCATTAGTTTCAGATTGTTGCTATGATAAACATGCATTGACAAAATTTTTAATATAATAATGATATTGTTCTGTATTTTCTATAAGGTCATGAAGACTTTTTTGTATCTGAATTGAACTCGAACATTTTTAGTATTTCCAAATTGATGATATAACACAAAAAAATCTTGTCAAGCAAAGACAAATATGATTTCTTGAAACCTACATAGCTATAGAACATACTATTATTTATTCTTAATTTGACTAGAGTTGAAGTTAACTATGCATCTGTACGATAACAGACTAGAATGAAATGCTTCTCTCTGCTATATTTATCTTTTTCCATATCTTATAATAATTTCACAAAAGTCACGCATTACAAATCAACGTTCGAATGAAATCAAAGTGTTCTTGTGAATACTTAGATTGAGCATTTGTTCTTTTACTTCGATTCATTACGGGCATTGATAAGCAGATTGATGCTTTCAATCAAAATTTTACCTACACAATCATCAAATAAACAGGGGTAAATTTTTTCTTGATATTTTCAAATATCTCTTCTTTTTATATAGGAAGGATGTGAATGTGAATGAGTGATAAGAGAAGATCTTCATTCACATCCATTGTCTTTAAAACTCAAATCGACAAAGCTTTGGTCTGTTATTCGGCAAAGAAAGTCCATTAATACGAGATAAAAAAATTACTTGATTTTATTGAATAAGTCTTCTTAGAAGTCTTCAACTGCAAAAACATTCTCAGAAGATTCTATCTTGTGCATCGGCGTCTCTGTATTGAGTTCTGTGACGTACGATGATCACAAAGAAATTGAATTATGCTACATAATAATAACTCACAGATTCGACAAATGACACTATTTAATAGTCAATTTTTATCTCTTGTATCAAAATTAACTATTCTCTTTGGATTTTGTACAATGAGAAAACAAATATGACGATATTAATTGAACTTGATGATACTGTTGAAAATAGTCGACTTGTGAGATTGATTAAAGGTTCTAATTGTGCCTATTTAATGCATCTTTAAGACGAAATTTCACCTATACTATCTGATTAAAAATCATTACTTTAATTATGCCTTTTTCAGTTGAACTTCTCACGAATAGTTGTAGGAACCAAAGTTCACATGCATATTAACATACAGTAATGTTTATCCTTATGGAGTTTTATTGAAAAGATAAAATAATATTCAAGGACTATATCTGTGCTTTTTTTTCTTTTCTCTTGTTGTCATGTTTTTATATTGATTCATCTAATACGAAATAATAACTGTGTCACGACAAGATATAATCATTCATCTTGAAATGGCATCCTATTTGGCGTAATAAATTCTATTAATAATAACAGTCATCGTATATTCTCCAAATTTAGTGAAGACCGATGAAAAATTTATTTAATCACAGTTAGTTCTAATTCAAGTTGTAGACATATAAACAACAATCATTCACTTATAATCGCATACATTTCCTTTTCAATAACGAAACACACGACAACCATGAAAATCAACTTCTCGATCTTTGTATTATTGGTGTCATAGAATTACCGATTAGTAGTAACAAGCGAGAAAAATATATAGTAGTCAACTGACAACAATTAGAGATATTGATTTGACCTGAGTCATCGATCATTTTTTTTTGTTCTATATGCGATTTTATGGAATATACTTGCAAGAATGATTCAGATTGTTGCAACAAAAATACATATGGATATCCAACTGATTATGATTACAATGTGACACGATGTTGTGGAGGAATAGGAGTAACTGACTACACAATATATCCAACAGGAGTTAATACAATCTATTGTGTTCGTAGCCATCATTGTGTATGTCATAATAAAGTAAAGAAAATCACTTGGTGCGTATCATCCATTTTTAAAAAAGAAACATTTCTGTTCCATTTCATTTTCAAAAATACATATCTTTTTGTTAATTCTTGAAATTAAATAATGAGTTGTTCCATAGGATATATATATATGTATATCTATTACACAATATTTCTATAAATATGTTCGTTGTGAAACAAATTCGAAATTGTTGTGTCATTACAGCATGATTTTCACAATTCACTAGTCTTCGGTACTGCCCGTTCTACTTACCAACCATTAAGTACCATCAATGGGACTTCTCTTCCGTTTCGTAATGTATCTTCTTTGAAGAATTTCTTTGTTATTGAATATAATTTTGAATTTTCTCCTTTCTTATACTTGCATTCATACTCACATCCTCTTCTCATTGTGCCTCTCTAGTTATTTTCAAACGTGTTTGTAAGACGTATATTTTGTTCTCATGTGTATTTATAAATACAATTTAAATAGAAAAACAATTGAGATTATTCTTTTCAGGTTTTTGTTTTTCTTGGCCATAAGTATAAATTTTTGCCTGAGAAAAAAAGAACAAATCTTCACTTTCCGGCAAGAAACATATCGAAATAGTTAAATGACCTTAGACTTAAAAGACTTGAAGAGAGTTTTGCTTTGGAAGGTAGACATACAAAAGCATTTTTGATATCGGATAAGACATCGTTGATGATTGAGAAGCAAAAAATAAGTATCTCCGAGTTTTTTTTTCCGCTCAATTAGACAACAATTTCTAAACCAATTCGTCTCTAGTCACAGTTCGGCATAGCTCCAATTCAGAATAAAACCTATTTATCCTTGATTTCGTATTCAATGATGGCACATGATTGTGTTACTCTCAACCATTAATTTCCTATATTTTCTTGTTGAAGAGAATATAAAAAATAGAAAGAACGACAAATATTATTAGTGTATAGTTGATGCTCTGATAAAAATAATGTTTTTAATTGTGCTATATCATTAATATTTCTTATCAAAAACATGTCAACACAATTCATTGTAATTAGAATTATTTTAAAATGTATATAATTAGCTAGATCCATATCAACAGCCAAAATAGTTCACACATATTTTTTTTAATAATGATCAATTCAAGATGACGCTGCATTCTTATTTTATTGTCGTCACAGTTCATTGATGATGTTTTATAACATACATTGGTCGGACAGAAAGGTAAAACTTTCTCTATTTATGACGTGAATCACTCACGTATTCATAGTTTATATGAACATTTTGATAACAAATATTAATCAATCATATAAAAAATTAAAATTTTTCAACTTTCTTTACAATGTCGCAATTTGAATACATGTCAAACGAACTTATCCTTTGTATTTGGGATCAATTAACATCTGCAGATGTCATGTATAGTTTTCTAAATCTTAATATTCGTTTTGATTCATTACTGAAAGAATTTCATGGACTTTATAAACAATTAGATTTACGTTATTGTTCATTATCAGCTTGTCGATTCTTTTGTCATCAAGTATCAAGTACGATTGAATGGCGTCTTGGTCTTACTATTCTTAAATTAGGTAATATTTATCGATGTTCTCAAACGAATATGTTTGCAGATGAAGTGACAAAATCAATTGTTACAAATCATTTTTCAAAAGAAGAAAGATCATGTAATAATTCATCGAAAGATATCTTTCATACCTTAATGACGTACGATAAGCATATGCGACCAATATTTCCTCAATTGGTTTCTTTTATTGTTTTCCAATCTATATCGATTAGTGAAGATTCTCGAGATACATTATTATTTGCTGTGGCTGGTACATCTTCAATTCGTACATTTACTTGGAATGTTTCTTCTAATCAAACTCATCATTCAAGAGCTTTCTTTGATTGGTTATTTCGATGTTCAATTAATCTTATTAACTATAAATTACAAACTCCACAATGTGGAGAGGGTTTTGAACTTAAATATAAACATACAATCGTTAATTCTTATGTTCCTCATCATTCTCTCATTTCTCTCACAATCAGCATTCTCAATTTAAGAACACTTCATGTACTTCTTCATTATCTTCCTCAACTTGAATATTTAGGTAATAATTAGAATTCTAGACTGGAAATTTTCCAAAGAGAAGCAATCTTATCAAAAAAAAAAAAACTTGATTATTTTGATTGTATTATTAGAAAGTTATGAATTCCTTTTAAAACATTTTTATTTGTTTTTAAGATCAATATAACAAACATAGTTTCTATTTATTTTATTTAAAGATGTGCATATTATCAATATTATTGATTCTATTAATATCATCGATCAAAATCTATCAACAAAATTAAATTATCCAAAAAACCTTCGTGTGTTTAATTTAAGGTAAATTATATTCATATTCTAAATATTGTTTTATTAATTTTCATATTTTTTTTCGAAGACGTTTTAAAATTACAGGACCATATTGTATTTGTCTTGAGCAATTAATACATAAATTCACCAATACATTAGAAGAATTTTCTTTATTTTTAATTCATTACTGTCATGATGACCTTGACATATGTTTCGATGGCTATCGTCTTGCTACTCTTTGCAGTAGATTATCTCATTTGAGATCACTCCATTTTGCTATTCAATTACAGTTCAAAGAACCACCAAGCAGTCAAATATTATCTGATTTCATTCAAGCTTTTCGTACACCATTTTGGCTCAATGGATCTTTAGGTCGCATACGAGTATGTGTAAATTATCATCAAGTATTGCGTTTTGTACAGATGTTTTCCCTTCCATATACATTCTCCGGCAATACTCTGGTTTGTACAATCGATCTAATCGATGTACTATTCAACGACAGTGAAGAAGAGAAACAAACATTACATAATTTGTCTATAGTACTTAGACCTCTGTGGTATGGTCTGAAGTGGTTGTTTATCTCTTTAGTTCAAAATCAAAATATACCAATTTCATTTCTTTACGCACTTCAATGTCTATCTTGTCATAGTAAATTATTAATATTATTTTTTGAAAAAAAAAATACTTTCTTTATCTATCTATATCATTGTTGTAGACATAATACTGGCAATATCACACGAAAAAGGAATACTGCCAGACAATGTAGAAGATGGAATACAACTTATACATTTCACCACTCTACAATTAAAAAGTTCATTTAATATCAACAGTACTTATAATCTCCAACGTATGCTCAGATTTATTTTACTTTTTATTAGTTCGCTAAAAAAGAAATCATACACATTCATGGATAAAAATATCATAGTAAATAACTCGTTTTTCTGCTTGAGAAATTTTTCGATTTATGGTAATAAAATCAAGTCAATATAGATTTCGAATGATATTGCAAAGATTTATTTTACAACATCTCTCGATCGATTTTTGAAATGTCGCAAGTGATTCTCTTCATAGAATTGATCAAAAATACTATCATCATACTGCTGTAAGTCGAACAATCGATTGAAAGATGTTGTGAAATAAATCTTTGCAATAGGTTTAGAAATTTACGTTGAATTTATTTTACTTTTAAAAAATTCGAGAGAATTATTTTTTCAAAACAGAACAATCACTCTCGCGCATTCGTTTCACAATAAAATGAAAGTTTTCTGTTTAAATTCAAAACTATTTCATTTTGAATATTTTGTGTATATGTCACAGGCAAAATTGTTTTTTTTTTTGACGCTTCCATCAAATTCAATTTTGACTATTCTCTGTTCGTGATTATTTTATATCATCTAACGCTCAATTTCTTTCATTTTCATAAACAAAGTTCAATCAATTTATTCTCATCCTATTATCAATGATTTTGCACGTGAAAAATTTTATGAACTTGCTAAAAAATATATTGAGGTGGTAAATCCTAAAATTCGTAATAAAGCTGTTATCACTCGTGTTCAAAGCAAAAATAGTAATCAATGTACTTCACAACAAGCTATCTACTGTAAAAGGTTTCCGGTCGTTTGTTTCACTGGTGCAAACAAACGTTCGCGCTTCGTCTTATCGCTGGTCAATGTGATTTTAAAGAAGTTCAACCTGTTCTTTTAGACAGTTAACCCATCTCAACCGGTTCTTCTTCAGAATACACACACCCTATGCACACATTGGCTGGCACGACAACGAGTGTGGGTGAAGGGATGTGAGTATTCTGAAGAAGTACCTCTCAACCTATTTTCATCGCTTGCTCGAGAAACGTTCAATTCTTTTAGACAGATACTCCATGTGCACCCATTTTCATCAAAACAGGGCATACAGATACTGTAGGTAAAAAAGTATTTACTCATAATAAAATTTAACCAATTGTCAACGTCCCCATGTCCCCATCATCGAAAAAACTTACTAATTTATTATCAAATAAAAAAAATATTAAGCGTCTAATATCTTTGTCATTAAATAAACTAAAAAAAACTTTAAATTTTGAATAAACAAATGGACTTACATATTTATAAAAAATATTTTTTTTTTTTACAAAATCCAAGCGAAGCAATTTCAATCTCAATTAGATTCCAAACTCACCTCCCACATCTATATTCAAATAAACTCAAAATGATTTTTTCATTTAATACTAAAGTAATTAATAAAGGTGATGAAGAATGCCGAAGCCTCTATATCAATTTTTTCTTTAATCTCAGTTATGAACAGAGCTAATTTTGACTAGGCAAAATCATATCTAGTATTATCAAAAAAGAAATACTATCTTTAATTCAATTCTGCCTGAATACCAAACTTGCTTGACATATAGAGTTAACTTTAATGAATTTT
>CAJNSZ010000018.1:1498394-1536119 GCA_905329745.1 Rotaria sp. Silwood2 | reverse complement strand
ATCTCCGTACCAATAAGCTAGTCTCGAATACTTTGCAAAGTATTCATAGGTCGTTAGGGTCTACATGATGCATCTAGCCTTGACTCAAAAACGATTTATCAGCTATTGGACTTCCATCGTCGATCAATTTGAAATTATACAAATAATCAAAATTTCGATTCACACTTTTTAGAGATGACAAATATTTTTTGAATATTATAATACGCAAAGAGAGAAGCTTAGGCTCTTATTATAATGAATTCATGTTTTTCAAACATGATTATGAAAGATTTCTTCTTTAAACAGAGTATGGATGTGAATGTGACGGAAGAGAAGATTACCACTCACACCTACGCCCAATATGTAGGGTGACAAGAGTACATGTGTGAAGTATCTAGAGGAGATCACAGTGTAGGACAGCATTGATAGCACAAGGCACGAATATCAGAGTCTAGTAATGCGTATTTTCTATTTATCCGCAGACAATATGTGGTAATATATTTTTGATTAGAATCCGTGCCATATGAACGTTGTTGAAAGAGATAATGACTGCGATTAGACGAACGCCTTTGATGAAAGGAATTGTCAAATTCTGGATTTATGAAGAGAATGACTCCAAAGTCGATTTTGAAGATAATATGAGAACGGAGTACGACATTTTGTTGAAAAATTCATTAAAATATTCATAATCCAAGAAGAAAGAACCATGAGCACAGATTCTTTTCGAGTCGCTCGTGTCTCGATAGAGCCTGTCGAGTGGACTAAGACTTGTCTCAGAAGCAATTTATCACTTGACGAGTTTCATTGTCCAAACGATTAATCTTAATATTTCTTCAATCTAAAGTATTTTGAAATTTTCGTAGAAGGTTTTAATAGTAGATCACTTTAATCGATTGACACTTGCAAATATCTATCATAGATTCAATATAAAATCTTCTGAGTTCGAAAACTCCAACTCAAAGACATTTCAGATCAGCTTAATCACAAATCTTTTACTGAACGAACGAACATAAGTCCACGCATTGTAAAGAGACCCTTACAGTTGAGATATTTCTTGAACATATATGGTTATATTGGAATCTTGAGCTGAGAAATCCCCATATGATCTCATTTGAGTTACTTATGTAAACCAAATGAGGCTTTATCTTGTTCTAATGAATGTTGTCATGTTAAATAATATTACCAATAAGTTGTCTGTGGGTGTGTGGGTGGGTGTGGGTGCTTATGTCCTCTCAGTCACACACTCCACAGACACCCACCCACACCCACACTCTCACACACCCACACCCAAGGTACAGCAATGCACTAGATGTAGGTAAAGGCAGGTGTATACGACTGTGCATGTATGGTGTGTAAATAGTGTCAACATGAACACCGATTCACACGTTAACATCTACCAGAGTCATTCGTGTAGATTGGATGATATAGAATGTTCAAAGAGCAACATAATTCACAGATGACAAGTGCTTTGAATTAAAAAAAATGGCTGTCATAAGAGATCGGCAACTCCCAATATTTTCCGGAAACGACAGTTAACAACACAATATTTTTCTCTAAGACATCCAATCACTCATAGATTTCAAAGAACTAGTTTTGAGCTGTTTGAAAAATGATATTACTGCTATTCATATGATGATCATTGAAAATCTTGGAGCAAAACGCCCTATTTTCGACTTATTATGTTTAATGAAATAAACAGTATCTACAGCACATGGAAAATTATTTAAAAAAAATGTTTGAACTCATTGTTAATTCCGATGTAGACGAATGTTCGAGTTCTAGAACATATGCAACATATGCTGCTCTTTAACATCACTGCCATTAGACAGGTTATCCGAGTGTTTTAGGTCATCATTCGTCTCGTTGCTATTCATTCTATATTTCTTGTGGTGGCGAAACATTGTTCGACAGACGAAATGATATATTGGTTTCAAAGTCAATTTGTACAATACGAACACTAGACCAAATATTTCTAGACAGACTATAGTGAATAGAAGATTATGAAATATAATTTCTGCTCGTTTGGCTATTGGTTGTTGTTGATTTTTGACATAGTAAGGTGTTTCACTCAGAAAAACGGACAATACAATCATTTGTGATGTTGAATGAATATATTGGTCTCGTGTAAGAAATAAACTGTTTAAATCAACGGTGTAAGTTGGAATATAGATGCCAGTAAAATGAGACTCTTCACCTTCTATCGGAATGGTTTCATTGATCACTTTGGTTAGCTCAAGGGACACAGGTAATGTTTGTGATAGAACAGATCCATTCTTCGAAAAAGATCCGTAAAAATTTAATTCTTTGAGTTGATAGAATTCTTCTTCATGTTTACCACCACTTAGACCGATGCGTAGACCACCGATTGTTTGAACTTGAGCTAAGGTGATTTGTACAGATATGTGTTGAAAGGGAAGGGGAATGGATAGGAATAGGATGGAATTATTATTTTGACAATTGGACCAACGAATCGTTGACCAGATTGTACCATATTGAGCTTGAATAGATATGACATCACAATTAATTAATGTATTGATGAACTCGATATTTAGCGACAAGCTTTGTTCATTTAACAAATCAAACATTTTTTTCTCAGTGTCTGACGGCGGTATACCTAATGTTTGAAGATTTGTTTGGAATTTAGCATTACGAATCGATGGGTCGCAGGCGAAATATGAATCGGCCGATGTTTCAATGGGATATTGTTTATAATAGGCATTGCTAAATGCATAAGCAAAACAAACGAGAACCACCATAGAAAATGACGCCAGACCGCCGACCCATAGTTCACCTTCGCCAATCAGATCTGTTTTCTTAAATATGCAATGAATTCTATTTTTTATTTGCGCATATGTCTTATGATTGACAAAACATTTCAGCATCTTCAAAACAATGATAACTAGGATAGCTAAGCTAGCTACGATTAATGTCCAAAATAAGGGCGATACCAAAAGGCAACGATTCGATCCTATATGAAACATATTTTGAATTAAAACCTCATCAAATATAGTACTTTCAGGTGATTTTGGGTAGGCAATTAATTGTGCGATGGTTTCCAATGCAGATTCAGATATTTCACTCACTGAGCCAAGTGGACAGAATGTGTCTGGTGCACATGAAATACATTGAATGGTAGAATCACCCGGATTTTTTGTGCCAGTCGGACAGAGAATACAATCATTAATACCGAGTTTATCCTTGTACATACCTGGTGGGCAAGGTTGTGGTGATGTAATGAGTGGCACTGATCCTGTCGCTGGTACTGATGGATAGAAACCTGCTGATGTGGCGATGAATATTAACAAGTTGCCATTATCATCCATTAAAGCTAACGATGTTGATGATGAAACGATATTCAAAAATATAGGACTAAAACTTTGCGGTAATAATTGATGATAGTTAGGGAAAATTGATAGAGGAGTACTGTTCGAATTATAAATACTCGATCGCATGTCATGGAAATAGATTTGAGATGACGACCACTGATAATTGAGTGAATAGGTATTGATGAGTATAGCGGCCATATTCCCATTATCCAGCCAGGCTACACTTTTCCCATTACCTAACGATCGACCATTGGTATTCCGACTTATATAAATCAATTGTGTCGGATCGGAAATATTTACTGAAAATAAGAAAACTCGATTGATAAATTGCATACCAACTAAAACATCGCCACGACTATTAATACTAATTGACATATCATACTTTGCTGAGTAGATATTCGCATCCGAATAGCTCAATAAATCTTGCCATGTACCAGGAGTAGCTATTGGTATATATTGATCAACAACAATTGGATGACGATTTGATGAATTGAAATTAAGTAAATAAATGATCGGACTATATTTAACCCTTCCTCGTGGATCATTTTGAATGAAACCTGCAATAATGCCGAAATTGTTACTAATATCAACAGCATGAGGCAGAAAAGAACTATTCGACCATGTTAAGTTGCCATTCCATTGTTCCAAAGTTGAACCATTTGCAGAATCAAATACAAAGACAAATAGATTTGAAAATCCATAGGCAAAACGATTTTGAGGTTCAATCCCAATGACATAGTATTCTTGATGTTCATAATTGATAAGATACTGTAAAGAATAAGAGAAACTCAAAGCACAAGAGTTTGACGTATTTGCACCAATATTTGTCTGATTGTACTGTGCTACGCCAATAAATGTTCCATTACGACTATTGATCAATTCGCCAGCAAAAAAAAATTGTGTTTGGTTTTGATCCGGTTTCTTGCCGACAGCAACACAATAAACATAAGTGTCTAATATATCAGTATAATTAATCGAACATTGTGATAAATTTTGTGTAGTATTGTAAGGTGCAAATTGAATAAAAAATGTCGGTGGATTTTTGGCATTTTGAGCTTGTACAAGAAGAACTTCATTCATAGCTATTTTTACACCATAAGCATCGTAATCCATTCGATTAGGAATAAAAGTACTATTCAGACAATTAATATGGAAGAGTATGAAAAGCCCAATGATAAGATGATGTATGCGATTCATGCTTTTATTTATTCTGCAGAACTCTTAGGTTCTCGAATGCAGGGAATGCAATTTTTATTTTGATATCTAAAAGGTAGTAAGATGATTAGACAAAAAGAACATGACCATAAAATACTGGCTAAGTAGTAGTAGCCTGTAATGTTTTTTGGTAATCGATTTACTCGGTTCTAGATTGGAAAACAATGAAAGTGGTTATACGGTTAGAACTGTAGAAGTACATCTATGATGAGAGTCAAATGTGGCAAGAATAACGATCTAGACTCTTCAATTTTGGCCAGTCAATATATATGTGAATTAAAACCGATCTTCAAATTGAAACATTTGAAATAACACGATACGTATATACAAGAAACTACACATCTAGAAATTTTAGAAAACTTCGAAGTAAGAAAAGTCAAAATCCGTCGTCAATCAATATACTATAGAGAGTGTGGCATAACGCTATTAGAACTGGACATCACAAAAAAGAACTTACATGATCCAACTAAAAAACGAACTTTAGAATTCCATTACACAGCTAATCTCCGTGTGTAAAAATATCTTCATCGTGATTCTCTAAAGGCAAGAAAACCTTGTGTTCTACTCGTGTGCTTTTCCCTACTCAATCACCTTTATTATTGCACCAAGATTTGTCAAAATTGTATGTTCTTGATTGATAGTAGTAGAAAAAGACCTCTTCGGAACCAAATTTGCCACTACGCAGTGTTCGGACTTCAATTGTGCTCATGTACAAGATGCATCATATATTTATATTTAATAGAAGGTGATTGAGTAGGGAAAAGCACACGAGTAGAACACAAGNGGACATCACAAAAAAGAACTTACATGATCCAACTAAAAAACGAACTTTAGAATTCCATTACACAGCTAATCTCCGTGTGTAAAAATATCTTCATCGTGATTCTCTAAAGGCAAGAAAACCTTGTGTTCTACTCGTGTGCTTTTCCCTACTCAATCACCTTCTATTAAATATAAATATATGATGCATCTTGTACATGAGCACAATTGAAGTCCGAACACCGCGTAGTGACAAATTTGGTTCCGAAGAGGTCTTTTTCTACTACTATCAATCAAGAACATACAATTTTGACAAATCTTGATGCAATAATAAAGGTGTGGCATTGATAAGCTCAGTTTTCTATCTTCGGGTATTTGCGTCCTGATCTAGCAGCCGAAATTGACCATAACGTTTCTGTATTTAATGCATCATAGATCATACTCAACTGAATTGCAGGCGTGATTTCTTTTGTTTTTTTTTCTTTCTGGTATTCTTGGACGGCAGAACGATAAAATGAAATGCTCTTTGCCTTTCTTTCAAATTAATAGAATGTCATCTACTTTGGAGCACATTCTTACTCTACCATAGTATGCCAAGTAATATCACACATGTGTAAACATTTGCTGTCAGTAATATATTAATGACAGCAAATATTATCGTATGTGTGAGAATATTTGCTCTTAGTAATAAATTACTGACGGAATAGTGATGTATGCGTGAGGAGAGTAGAACGCAATAGTTTCATATTGATCGATCAGTCATCAAGCTGGGAGCTGATCCCTGGGCGCACACTGTAAGAAGACAGTGTAACGCATTCAGATCTTATCGTTCTGGAAGGAACGGACTCTTTTACCGAACAGGAATGCCTGAAGAGCCTGCAGATTAAGGATTAATATCACTTGATGCATGGTACGAAAAACATGAACTTTTTTGGACAGCGAACATTTTTTCGATAAGACCAGAATTTGTGTATTTTCCTATGAAATTCTAAAATATGTGTCAACAAATATGCGAGAAACTAAGAATTCCTTATAGAGCTCTTCCAAGATATGGATTTTCATATCCTATTCTATCAAAGATACTTTTCGTAATCTAATCCAATAGTACCATCTTGATTTTATATTTGAGAGCTATCGAGAATGGTGATAGTTGCAACATTCTGTTACAGTACAACTTATCTCGCAATAATTCGTCAAAACTTTATCTGATCATGAGGAGTCCACGAAAAATTAAATTTATCCCGTTTTATTTTTAATCCCTTTAGCATGTTTTGGCAGCTTCACTTCAACGGCACTTGTACTCGCACCCGCACCTATATTCTAAAAGGCCTAAGGGAACTAAAGTGTATCGAATATAAAAATCTTACCAGTTTCTACAGTATAAAAGTAAAACGAGATAAATTTATTTTTTCGTGGACCTATGTCCGCGAGACAACCAAAACCTAGCTAAGAATAAGTGACTCAACTAGTCTGAAATGTCATCAGCGGTAGTCAAGACCTGCCTGATGAGGTTGTGGCTGTAAACATTAGTCAAGAAAAGACCTATACCAACCCTAAAATAGTACGAATATTTTTTGTGTCATAATATTATTTCATTTTAAATATGCATAGTAATTAGTTTAATTTAAGAATTAATTTAACTGTACAAATGTATTCTAGTTTTAATTGTAAAATGGATTAATTTATTTTAATATAAAGTAAAATCACGATGCTTATAAAAAATATTTTCTTGTCAATTAAAAAAATTATTAATGTATTTTGCACATGATACTTTTTTGCATTCATTTAGTTTCACTAAAACTTCACGAAAGTAATGTTTTTTCAATAGAAAAAAATAGCCTTATTTGAGCTTATATACTTAAATTTGTATTAGAAGAACATTTTTTTTAAATTCATGGGAAAATTTAACATATCTGAATAAAGTGCTATTATATGATGTCTACAAATGTTCACCGAGATACAGAAGTTGAATTTTCCATCATATAGTTCAATCGTTCACATGAGGAGTAAATACAGCAGATTATGTACATGTTGGAATCTAATCTTTTGCCTTATAATATATTTAAATTTAGACTCATCCGGACTATAGTCCCTTCAATTAAAAGTAGAACTTCGATTTTGATTTTCTTTTTCAAAAATTTTGTATATGTTGTTAGTACAAGCTATAGATGAGCTGTACTACACAATCATACATCAATCATCCACAGCTAGTATATCTATCAAATGGAAAATGAATAAAAAAATATAAAAAATTTTTGAAAAGAAAATTAAAATTTAAGTTCTACTTTTAATTGAAGGGACTATAGTCCAATATATCTCACTATAGTGCGCCATGGGAACCATGCCTAGCAATTTTCTTTTTTCAACTTTAAATCATTTTATGACGGGTATCATGCCGATCGGACTTGTCTAGTTTTTGCCTTTTAAAAAGGAATCGTCCAGGGCTAGTCTGCATCTTCGATAATAGTTTGATATCCAACCGACACTGAAGCAGTCCTGAGCAGATCTTTCTCTCAAAAAAGGCTAGACAATACATGTGTGATGATTCCCATAAATGATTGATTTGAGGCGGGGTTCAAGGACGCCTCATATCTTAGATTAGTCCTGAATTAGGATTTTTTGAGACAAAGACTAGAAAGATTGAACTGACAAGACTAGAAAGATTGAACTGAGCATCTAGCCCATTGCTTGCTCTCTTGAGCAAGGACGTATTTATTTTTTAGTTTTAATTGAATTTCATTTTCTGTGAGAAACGGCTTCACATCGGTAAATACGATTAAATCCGTTTGTCCAAATTAATTGAAAAAAATCATGGGCCAGGCACATAGTAAGAGCTTTTAATAGTTGTTGAAAATCTTGACTAAGGATTATTTTGGGTAGAAACCCAAATCCCAAGATCAGTTGTTGTCCTAATGTTAACCATTTATCCCTCAGAGAGGTTTTAAAATATCTTGATGAAGAAACTAACACAAACATAATGCAGATCATTCTAGCATGTCAATAATATGGGCAAATGGTCTTGCAACATGTCTCTGGTTCGGGCTACAATATGCAGTACAAATAATGCCGGTAAAAGTATTGAAACTTTATGTTTTCTGAAATTTTGTAACATTGCTACCCATGGTCACTACATTTGCCGATAGAAAGTAAAGAGTTAATATTCATTAATAGATAGTAACAGATTAAAATTTATTATCTGGTAACATAGTTTTGGAACAGATAATTCCCTTATTTGAAAAGACAGGAAAAAATCTGATTTTAATCGATTTTTTCATGTTATTTTCCTTTTTACATCGAAAAGGTCTCTATTTCGTTTTTTTTCCATCTCATCGTTTACAAATCAGTAAAACAGTATATAAAATCAATCAAGATCCTGCCGAACTTAACTATATGGCAATTTTTCATCTTCATTATTGTGAAAGAAAATCCAAGTTATAATCGATTATAATTTTGATTCTCTTGCACAATTATCAGATTATCAATATTGCTTATGTTCATAGTGTGTCAGTGGTAAGGGAACGGTCTATGTTCATGTTCTATCTGTTCAAATTATGTAAGAGTATTCGGTCACTATGCAACTAGACACTATGAACTCATGAAAAATAATAGCTGCCCGCCCATTCTGTCCTTTCTTCACTATGTCTTCTCTTCTGTCTGGATCCCTTTCTCGTATATGAGCTTGTGTTCTATGTGAAGCAGACACAACTGGAGTGATGGATTAATGTAGTGGATATCTATACCGAGGATGTCGAGAATGCTACTCCTCAGTTTGTCATTATTGATCGTAATGAAACACACATTGCAACAGTAACGAAATAGAACATCTCTCTCTCTCATTTTCATTACACACAGGATTTTGAAATTTTAATCAACTGTAATCTCTAAAATTTGTCAGTGGATACAATTCAGAAATAAGATTGAAATTAACCCGATTTCATCTGCCTGAATGCTTTCTTCATGAAGGTTCTTTTTAATCTAGCTGATTTTGCGAGAGACTTTTTTTTAGAAAGACAAAGATATCAATCGACGAAGTTGATTCCATTGCTGCACTCTTTGATCGATGCTTATACAGAAGAGCGTAAAGACTGTCTTTTATGAAAGCCTTCCATTATGTGTTGCATTTGACACACCAGGATGTTTACCCTATTGTGTGAATAAAAGACATTTCTTTTATGTTTAAATCTTAGATTTTAATTGAATATATTGTGATTAAAATAATTTCCTTTTTCTACGTCTATGTCATTGAAAAAGTTCTATTACAAATTCTTGAATTCGCTGCAATGTTATCTTCCTAAAAGTGAAAATTGTGTCTTCGACTACTGATACTCTCGGTGAAATGTAAGCATAGAAAAAGTTACTGTATGTAAAGTGTTTTACATACAGTAAGACTAGTTTACGTGTAAGAGCTACTTCAATCAAGGCAATCGATAGCATATCTTGAGTATCATCCAGCAGAGCTCTCTTAAAATTATTTTCTGATCATAAAAATGCCACATATCTATGTCCCATCGTTTTTTTTAGTTGTAGTCACTCGTTACTTTCAACTTTAATTTTATTACTAGTCTAATAGTGTTAGAAACAAAATATACCTACATGCTAGGTGATATGGGCGTTTATCGATTTCGTTTGGTATGTTTGCGATCGATTTTACTCTGTATTTATCAATGACATCATTATTTGGCTTTTCCCCACAAACGTAGATTTACGTGACTCAATGGTGCATGACTTTTTTTCGTCTTGTAGGTATTTTTGGGTATTTATGTGTTCGTCATCACATTGATTGCGTTTCTCATATATTCTTTTTTTTCTTTTAATTATCTCTACTTTTCGTGTTGTTGCGATAACGATGGAAAATATACACTGACGTTTGCATACGCGTAAATTTCAGTTGTAATGACTCATTAGATTTTGAACTTTACTCTAATCTATATAAATGTTTTCTATTGTAAAATCTTGTTTTTAAACTAATGATCAAACTAGCAGTGCAGAAAGCTCGTAAATAAAGAAACTCACATATTTCATATTAATTTTTTATTTAATCTTTCAATTTATCAAAAATTCTATTTACAACTCGAATTTAATTATCTGTATTCGAAGGAAGTATAGCAAATGTGCTTTAAGAAAACTTAGACATGTCGAGAGATTAACAATCAAATTAGCAAATGTCCAATATAAGATCGAATTCTTATTTATATGTCTCGTTTATGACTTAACTCCTGAATTTCTCAGTTTTAAGTTATCAAATAAACATCTTGTTTCATTTCCTCAAGTGAAGAAACTTCATCGTCAACGAATTTCTATTGAATAATCACATGAGATAAAAATTTCTATGATACTTAATACTGTAGATAATCATACACTATCTTCTCTCCTTCCTCTAAACAAATTTGTTTATAATTTATTGTCAAAATTACTGAATATTTCACAATTGAAATTACTAAGTAGAGATTGAGAATTTGGAATAGAAGAGAACGTTTGTTGAACCTCTCAATATACAAACAGAAATTGAATATGGATTAATAAAATCAAAGATGAGTCTTATAAGAGATACATCTCTTCGAACCATTATGTAACCAAATGAAAGTAAATGCTAATAAATTAATTCAAAGAGTAAGAAAACAATACATGTCAAATATAAGTGATGAACAACAAATAACATTAAAAGAACTGAAAATACAATGGTATGCTCGATTTCAGTGCTTTATTGTACAATGAAAGTACGTAAACCCAATTTTCTATTAGGATCGATAATTACAATGTTTAATGCTTCAAATTATAAACTTGAAGCATTCTTTGTTAATATGATAAAGAAGTATGAGAAAGACAGTCATTCATATGTTACGAATTCATTTCAATTTGTTAATATTATCAAGAAAATATTAATGAGAAACAATGAATTAATGATGAGCTTTAATGTAGAATCTGTATATCCGAATATGCGTGCCACTGAAGCCATACGATAAGCTTTCTCTCTTATGGGATAGTAGAAGATTCATAAACTTACAAAGATTACAAAAACTGACTTGTTTATCCTATTAAATTTGGTAGTTAGAGATTTATATTTTCGGTTTTATCGTAATTATATTCGACAGACTGATGAAGTGGCCATGGACTCCACGCTTGAGAGTGTGGATGAGGTTGAAGATATGAACGCGGGTAGACGACTGTGGTTGTCAAAGGTGTCAATGTTGATGTAGGTATGGGTTAAGCTCTCAACAAATAACAGACCACTTATCAACACTCTTGTATGAACGTCAAATTAAAATTGTAGAAACCATGAAAGAATCTCATATTTAATAAGATTTAACTAGACATATGCACATTGATATGGCACTGGTTTCCGTGTTTATTTATTTTACACAGGAATTTGTGCAAATTCAAGTATAGAATGGTTTTAAATAATAAAGTCCTTTCAATGAAATTCAATAAATTTAGAGATTGATCGATTTAATATTGAGATAGTGTTTAATGAACACTTGTTAAGATTTAATATGAACATTTCATTAATGGTACTTTCAGCATCTAATATTCATTCTTTTTCGAAAGATTCCTAGTGATATGTTTTACGAAATATTCACTCGCAACCTGAACAAAAAGAAGCAAAAGCAAACTAACACAGTAGATGCCTTGTATGAAGAAATTCGTTAACCAATACTTAAGTGAAACTTGTCTAGATAAATATTTCTGTAGAAAGTTACTACTCTAGCATGAAGTCATAAAAGAATGTTAACAACAAAGAGATATTTAGTATTTTTTTTGAAAACTAGATATGAGTACAGCGGTCAAAAAAAGGAACATGAGGTCACAGCGGAAAAGTGTCGGTTTCACAAAGTAAAGGCTATGCTCTACATTCTTATCGCCGTTTTTTTTTCAAGAAAAACATGGGCACCCTCTGATCATCGTAATGAAGTTGGCGGGACTAGCAGGGTATATTTATTGCGGTACAAATTGCAGCACCAGAAACTTTTCGTTTCAACGTAATGTCACAGTATCAAGATTGGATTGATATCAATGTCTCCCAATCTTCACAGAAACGATTTGTTTGCTTGCAAATAGCCCCCGCAAAAAGACAATTTTTTTCTGGGCTTAGTTCGTTTTTCAAGTTTCGGAATCAATTAAAACGAAGCCACAGATAATTGTTAGTCGCACCTATTATTGCATATGGTTAATACAGATGTGGCTGCAAATGTCTGTTGCTCATCCATACCTATACTGCTTGAAAACACTAAGAATGATGTGCCTTTTCGAGACCTAAGCCATATTAGAGAACTTAACAGCTAATATGCTTAAAGCACAGCCGCTTCCACTCCGCATTCGTGGTGCGCGTCTCTGACAAAAATTGATTCAACCAAGGATTTTGATCTTTTCAGGACGTGACTTTATATATATATATATCAATTTTAGCAACAACAAACTAGTTTTCACACCACAGATTGGTTTGCTATTTTGGAAGCCTATGATAGATACACTCTTACTGAATGATATCTATACGAGGAGTCATAAGAATATTAAAGATTCTGTTGTAAACCTGTGATTAGGTTTCTAGAGATAACATTCTTTTCTCATATTAATCAATGCAAAAGAGAATTGTTAGCGCAGCACATTTGAAGCTGAAATATGGAACCCACGTAATTTCCATAAGCTAGAATACTCGACAAAACTTAAAACTAGTTGCTGAGGTCCGTAGTGGGGGGGGGGGGTTGTTTGTAATAGGGTGTTGCGCGTCTAAATGTCTGTAGTGGAGGAAGTAGGGAAGAGGGGAGCCACGAAAACTTCGACGTAAACCTTACACTCCCTATTTTCTTCAAAAATATACGTGAGTTCCACAAAAAGTAATCGCCGAATCCTAACGAGAAAAATAGAAACACATGCAACCTATATTAGAGCAAAAGAAAGTTTATGGATATTTAATCGATATGCTCTATACAAATAGCAATGTTTTCATTCTGCCTTCTCTTATTCAAGACAAGAAGCTTTTATCATAAAGACATTTGGATTGATCAGCAACGCAGTAGACATTTTATGACGCCGATGCTGAGTTTCTTGTTTATTCATGAGATTCATGTCGTGTCAATTTTCTTGCAGAAAAAGCAGACCACGAAGCATTCTGAATTTTCACGGTATACAGACGCAATGCACTAAGCAGCTTCAGTTTGTGCTGTCCTGTTGCTTGCAACATTATGTATAAAGAGACTAACTTTGCCTGCGGTACGTCTGCTGGTCATCTGAGCAAGATTCAATTGTTGAAATTTACTGGATGCTGCTTCTGCAAAAATTCAGTTCACTTCAGTTTTTTCAACCCAATATGGTTAGTACAATGACCTGCTCACATGGTAGTCATGAAGTTCATAACAAGACTATGTGGAAAAGACCCAGCATATGCCGGGAAGGCGAAAAGTACCTTATACTTGTTGTAGTGGCATCACCAAAGTGCCTCAAAATAGGTGATGTAAGCCAAACTCAACTCTACGACTCCGTATGTTACCTCAAACAAGGTTTTTACATATAAACGTCAATTCTATTCAGAATTTTTCGTTGCGCATACAATACGTATTTTCAGTGACCAGATAAAGATCTAATAGGATAGTGCATTTGTGGAGGGTGAAATCATTGACATTACGTAGAAATAGGAAAACTCTCGTTGTATCACTGTAGATGCTCTTGTAGCACGTAAAAAGATAGAGAAACAATTTTGCATTCTATTTGTAGTGTCGCTAGCGTACAGAACTTCCATTAAATTATTTCTTATGTATGTTTTATTCACATTATTCGATCCGCGGCACATTCATCTGTTATATTATTCAATTGGAAATGAGTTTAAGGATCAGTTCTTTGAATTTTTAACGCTAAACGCTACTCTTAGAAAAAGCTACTTATTCCTTCATAGCCTTCTTGTAAGCTATACACCACACTAATTACAATGTAATACTATAAACTCAACACTGGCAACTTTTTTTTGTTAACAAAGTATAATTATTTATCATCGGATGACTGTACTTTGAAAACTTAGGCTTTGATAAAACGCTCACAAGAAACATTCTGTTTTCCCAAAGAGTTGCCGATCTATAGACTACTTTTCATTCTTCTTCACAGCTTACGAATGTAAGTTTCTAGAAACTGTTTCACCAAAGTATTCCTAAATATGGGCACCTGCGCATTATGATACCTTTTAAAAGCATGTATCTCTAATTCTACTAAAACGCGAACTTCTAACAACGATATTGCTTTAGAATTCGAATTCAAAATAGATTGAAACCATAATCCTGCGTACAAGAACTCTCTTCTGTTTGAGACACTTCTTGTTTTTATAACGAATTGCGCATATCATGTACAAACAAACGACGATATTATTTCTGTTTTTACACAATAGTACAATGAAGAATGGTGATAATGATAGATCACATATAAATTACTCACCAGTATTGACTACTTTTTCTGATGGACAATCGAACAATTGCCAAACATGAGTGATCAGAGGTGCTCAACAATTGAGAAAGTTGCCAGCCATATTAAAAGATATTACTAAGGTCTAACTTACGAAAATGGTCAAGGTTTTCCTAGCCAATGCTTGAATATAATATTAATTGGAGATGCTGATAGACAGCTTTCGCCAGGAACGATCAACTAGCTGAGATAACAACATGAGATCATATACGAAGAATAGATAGTCGTGGATCTTGGTGATTGGGATGATTGCAGCACAGAGTGAAATTGAACTTACATCTGCTAGTCTCACGCATAGTTAATGCTCGTTATTAGGTTCGGTATCAATGCTTCTTTCTAAAATGTAATAGTGACGTTAGTCTGAAGTATGTATATTAGGGAAAAAATACAAATTTTTTACCTGGCATTTTCACAAGCTTGTATATCGCTCGGCAAATAACCGAACAGGATCAGCTTGAAGCGGGCATAGATTTTGTCATATTTATCATGGGAAAAATATCTATGTGAGCATGTTAGTGAAATAATAGAATGAGTGCATCAAAGTATACGAATATGAATGACTGTTATATGTATTTACCATTGACATAAATTAGAATCAACCCGAAAAAGAAAAAGCTTGGTGCACGAAATTGATTGGCAAGGAGTAACAATTATTTTGTAAGCAGGTATCGATCGAAGAAAATGTCATTTCTCGCTCATTTTTCATCGATAATTGATTGAAGAATGGTTGTTACTCGTCGCCAATCGATTTCTTATAAGGCACTAGATTCCTTTCTCCATTAGTTATCGTAAATGTCGAATTTATTTTAAATTTATATACCATATTGTTACACTTTCATGTATTTGAAATGGAAAAGAGTTGACATTTATGACGTTATTGTTACAAACTTATGTGTATACTCAATGCAAGTCTAGAGCGAAAGAAGATATTAAACATATGAGTATAAGATTCTTCGGTTGTTCATGATAGTAGAGCGTGATCCAAAAAAACTACTCCTTGTTATAATCATCTTTCTGCATGTTTAACATTTGATCTTTAATCAAAATTTTCTAGAAAAAAAATAGCAGTAGATAGAGTTTTTGATTTTGACATCATCCCATTATAATCAAAGACAAAAGTATAATTAACTAAATACTAAATGTGTCTCGGAACAATATATCTGTATCGAACAAAATGAATGTCTCACTAAAAGATGTGTTTGTCTTGAAATTTTCTGTGACTATAAAGCTAAGATAAATAGTATACTCATGATAGAAAATATTTCGATTCGAAAAGCATAGTTTAAAAAAAAAATCCTTACTCTTCCCATAAAGTCATTAAAATATTTATTCTAACTGTTGGTTCTAGGTTCCTTTTTGAACAATAACGTCATTGCCCATTATGGAACCAAAGTTTAAAAATAATTTAAAAATACTACTGTAGCCTTTAAAATTCTCTATATACAATATATAATTGATTGTAATTACAATTAATACAAGTAGTAAGCGCATTGGACTAGTACGTTACCAGATGCCATTCACAAACAGAATATAAGTTTGCTATAGTATGAAAATTTTCATTATAATTTCAATTCAACGATTATTTGAAAAATGTATGAGTGCTTAAGTCGTGAACGCCTAAAACTATAGCCTCAACATTCCAAATCATTATCCTGTGTGGTTATTGAATTATTGAAGTTTTGTAAAAACAAAAAAAAGATGTTAAACAATATACAAAAGTATTTTTGCTCCGGAATAGAATACATATTCCGGAATTTTCTTATTTATCTCCAAATGCGGTAAAGTTTGTTCGAAAAATAAACATCTCTCTTTAGTAGCAGTTTCTCAGCTTTGTTCCTTACAAAAGGAATTGGATCCAAAATTGAACCACATAGATGTGAGTAAATAGAAGATTTGCACCCACGCCCACAAAAAAAGTAGATTTTGATCACTGCTCGGAATCCTCATACATACAGATATTATTGTTTTATTCTGTCATATAAAAAGATGCGATGAGTTTTATCGATATCTTGTAGAATTTTCAATTAAAACATGCGTACAGTTAAGTTGTGGGTTATTATTACAGTAGATGTTTATCTTTCAGTCACATAACTACCGTTGCAGTCATACATAGATCAAGAATAGGACCCTTCATTATTCATTCCATGTTTTGGTTCGCTACATAGATGGAACCAATCTGGATTTCGAACGATCGATATTGGTACCGGTCTGGACCGATCGGTATATCGGTTCAATCGGTCCAACATCTGCATCGGTAATGGTTGCATTTCTGTAATCGGTCAACGGACTAAAGGGTATGCACTGAGAACATGAAAAGCAATTGCCTTCGATCATCGTTGATACAATTTGACTGGTTCAAGTTTGACAATGATTTCTGATAGGTGCTGGAAAAAGATAGGGTGTACCGGTATCCAACCGGTCTACCAGCAAAGTAGCTGATATTAAATCTTCACCACTACTGATTCCATCTATGGTTCGCTAGTTGAAGCGCTAAATGGTCTTTCATTGACCATATTACCATTTAAGTTCATAGAACTTGATGAAGATGTCATAAAGATCTGATACCTGACTTCAGCTATTGTCAAACGAAATGGTGGATGAAGGTGTGAGCTGTAAAAACTAATGGTACAATACTACACTCTCATGTCTTCTTGTTACCATTGTCATAAATCCTTTTTAAGTTTATTAGAGTAAACTACTCTTTCATCCAATTTAGTTGAAAGGATGCTCTTTTATCCTTCAAACTATATTTAACATCACAGCATTTAAACGGTGATGTATTATCCAAAGTAATTACTCTAGTATCATAATAAACGATTGTTTAAGGTAAAAAATAAGAATCACATTCTTGTCGTTTAAATGCTAGATTAATCACCGTACATACCAATATCACTATTTTCCGTCAAACGTAATTTTGAATAAAATTGTTATTGTTTTACTAGTCACGTGCTGTAATATTTTGCTTTCAAAAAGCAGTCTATTTGGTTTCGAGCAAGTCGAAATATTAATCTAAATAAATGAAAATGCATGTATTTTTAAAACATAATATATCAATAGAAATATTTCGTGGAATATTAAAATTTTTATTTTTCCTGAAGTTTGAGAACTTGTTTAAAAGACTTCGATTCATATATTATATTTTAAAAATGGACAATTTTTTTTCATTTTTCTAGATAAGCATTTCGACTTGCTGAAAATTAAATATCGCTGCTTCTCAAAAATAAAATGAAAATTATTCATTGATTAGACTGAGCATCAGCAAAAAGTGATTGCGAGCACTCTTCTGACACATTTATTACTTCTTGAACTTTCTCTTACTCTTCGCATATAGCCTAAGTATTGTCGATAGCTTAAGAATGTCAAGTTATCGAACAATTTCTATCGAATGTATAAATAAATGTACTACCTGAATTTATTCTTTTTTTTCTTTTCTCTCTTCTCTAGCTTTTTTTTTCTTTTCTTACCTTTTTTCTCTGACTTGACTAAAGACTTATTATTAAATAATAAACGTATGGACCATTCTACGTAGTGTATGTCACATACATTTCTTCAAGAAATAATATGTTACAGTTTTATTCTCTTTTAACCTGCCTACGCAGATAATTTGAATAAAAATCGCGTTAAAAAGCATAAAATATCGAAAGCGTACCAAAAATATACAAAAAAAAATCACATTCTCAAGAGTTTCAAACGTGTTAACGGCTTCAATGGAATTTTGAATTACTTAAAATTCTAAACCATAATAACTACTGGAGATACTCAAATTTATGATGTTATTCCTGCCGTATATTTCGATGCGTTTTTTAAGATTTGGAAATTGTTTAACAACTTAAACGCATTTTTACACGTTTATGTTTTTAAATTAAACAATGTATGTGAAGAACAAGCAACGATTCTATACTTCAAGATCCTTCGAGAGATTGTCATGACGTTTTCTTAACTGTTTTTATTTTGTTGTAATCGTAAAATGCTATCATATTGATTAGAACTTATTATCTGTTAACCTATTTCAAACTATATAATTAAAATTGTCTTATATTTCATGTAACTTTTCGCATTTGAATCACGGAAAAGCTTTTATTGCATAGTTTTAAATAGATTAACAGATAATAAAGTATAACTATGTGACAGTGATACAGGAAGGCAATAAAGCTGACATAGTAAGGAGTTCATCGTGACAATCTTTCAGGAAAGCTCGAATTGTAGAATTAGTGTTTTTTCTTCATACATAGATCTTTTAAATTCAATGCTTGAACGTTTAGGAAGGCCTGAGCCTGTGTAGAAAGTGACTCGCAGACAGAGAGAATTCAATTTATTTCCACACCTGATTTAGAACTAATTAATAGTTATCCACCGTCATTATTTGTTTTCTAACCGTTTCGCTTTTTCCTAGGATAAATCTTTTCTGTTCCTAAACTTTAACAAGGGTTTCTTTAGTTCGTTGCGAACTTACATAACCTTATACAATTTTATGAGTCGATAAACCCTTTAGTAAAGGGCCTTTTATTATACGTTTGGGTTTAAAATGTGCATTGATAAACTTTCACCAAAAGGCAAAAAATGTCCTTGTTACGGGTTATGAACAGAAGAGGTTTGTGAAAGGATAGATGACTCTCATAAACCTAAAAATAGTTCGTGACAATGGTATTAAACAGATGTGAGGGCAATGATCTCGTTTGAAATAATTCTTATTCAATTAAACCAACTCTTCAAGTTCTATGCTTATAGTGTTCCTATGATTCTCTTTAGTCTAGATTCCTTTTTCAAACAAATCCTTTTTACTAAAACTATTTTGCTTCGATTGTAATAGCCTTTGATTTAATAGAATTCTCATCATGATTTCTTGATCGTGTTCGAGAACAAAATATAAAATTTTTTTGTACACATGTTTCGTTACTCGTCAAGATTTTTCGATTTTGCTCATCTATTTCAAGGCAAGTTCGTGTGGCTGGGATGAATTTGTGACAACAAGATCCTCAGCGATATCCAGACATCTAATCATCAACCCATCTGTTCTTATTTCATGAGTTCTTTTCTAACATTTTCATTTCATGCGGAGAAAAAAGTTTTATTAGCATATAAAATCAGTAGAAAAAGCTAGTCAAGCACAAAATCGTGTTGATGGGCGAATGACAAGACGAGTGTTAATACGGTATGAGAGACGACTGTTGTTCATTAGTGGAAATTGTTGCTCTTCATATTCGTATACGAGAGGCATGAAGTCATTGTTATTTATCATACGCACATCAAGGTGATATATCTGGTTGTCAATTGTCAAATCGAGTATTGCTCCATGATATTTGAGACCATGAAAAATAAGCTTTTTAGCTTGATTAGGCAAACGAGGTGGCGGCATCACCTCAAGGTGATCTAATCTGAGACGAAGGCCACCATAACCGAAAATAATAGCTTGCAAGAAGCCCCCAGCACCTGTGATGAAATTGACAGCACCTATACTATCCTGCGCCTCGGTCCATACCTAAAATACAAGATTAGATGGATCAAAATGAGGAGAATAACCGACTAACATTAAACGGTGGTCGAACATAAATTTCATAAGCACGTCGAAACAGTCGTTGAGCTTTTTCAAAATCATTTAATTCAAGAAATCCAATTGTATGCATCGACCATGTCATAGCCGGTCCACTATCACGAGTTAATGGTTCATAGGACAATAGATCATTACGTCGTATTTCTTTACTCATTGGCCACATCAGAGGAAATCCAAGAAGAACAACATCAGCTTGTTTAGTAATTGTGTTCTCTGTATAATATTGTTGTCGAAAAAAAAAAGAAAGAAATGTGTGCATACATTGACTTACTCAAATCGAATCCGTCATATTCAAGATGAGTTTGAGTTTGATTATCAAAAGGAAAATATAAATTGAATGCAATATCAAGCCAA
The DNA here is from genome assembly GCA_905329745.1 of Rotaria sp. Silwood2. Classification (NCBI taxonomy): domain Eukaryota; kingdom Metazoa; phylum Rotifera; class Eurotatoria; order Philodinida; family Philodinidae; genus Rotaria; species Rotaria sp. Silwood2. The sequence goes on along the minus strand of CAJNSZ010000018.1, from coordinate 1,515,491 downwards.
GTTTGAGGTACAGCTTTTTTGGTGATACAACTGACTCGATCAGCCAATTGAATAGAATATGAAGCAACTGCATTCGTAAATACAGAATTGTTTTTGAATGGTCGTGCATCTTCATCAGGTGGCAATACGGCTGCACAAACTCAATTTGACAATGTATCCAGAACAGATAAAACTCACTCAATATTTCATATTGTTTCTTCTCATTACTGTACACAACTCTTGATGCCCAAAATCGAGCAGTCTCATAGATGAGATCTCCGCCATGTTCAGATATTAACCATTTTTGATCACCTGTTACAGCGATATACTGTCTCGCGGCAAACGAAATGTCGCCAGTGATGTGTTGTTGATAGAGAGCAATATCAAGATAACCATCTGGTGTAACATCGACTCCGGTTCGTGCACTCTCCCATGGAAATCTTGGTAATGACAAGTCGTATAATAAGAAAAATATAAATTCTATTCTACCTCCAGCCTTCATAACCTAGTAAACGAGCATTTTCAGCAGCTGAATCACGTAGAGCAATACGATATGAAAGTATTTCTTTGGCCAAGCTAAGAGAAAGAGAGACAAATTATCAGAAGTTCTATGAATAGTCGATGTAAATGCTGAGATTTTCTATTTGTCAATAATATTTTTTTTGAATATATTCATCCACATTTTAAATAAAATAATAGAGAGCAATGACTCAAAGAAACAATTAGTCTGTCTGTCTCAAAGGTTTTCTCTAAATATCTCATGCGAAGACTTAGTTTCATACGTGGGATAGAACAGAAGAATCGATGGATATATCCAGGTTTCGGTATCCCAAAATGAATGACCAGCGTAATCTTTGAATACAAGACCACCACGTGAAAGACTTCCTGGACTAAGACCATAGAATTGTTTGTGCTCGCTTCTAGTGGACAGTGGTGGAAGAGAACTGAGTATATAATAGTAAGCAGAATTGATCTGTCGTTGCAATTCATCGTCGCCATTAACTTCAATACGTCCATTTGACCAAACATCATTCCATAGAGATACATGTGATGACCATATCTGATTCGGGTGACGTTCATTGGAAGCTAGTTACAAGAAACATTTTTATCATGAAAAGAATATGTCAGTGTAAAGTTTGATAAAGTACACGAAAGCAAGTAGCACAAACTTCAGAAAACTGAGGAATATTATCATAGAAGCATAAAAATAAGTGTCAACAATACATCCGCAATTTTATTGTTTAATTGTACGTATGAAATGTTCCCATCTCTTCTATCTGACAAATCTTTTCATTTTATTTGAAAGGGCATCCAACAAGTATGAATATAATACTCAAGTGCTTGTCATAGTCATTGCTATCTACTTCAAAATTCTGTGTCTTCTTTTTAACATTGATTAACTCGATGTAACTTCGATTTCAATCATTCAAATAAATCAACAAATATTGATTTTGACCTACCATAGTCAAAACTTTGTTTAGCTCTTGTCTGTTCACTGTCGATTGAAGTAACAAAAAGATATGTTCGACTTGTTTCTTGTGCATCAAGTTCAAAACCGTTTACAGGTAATGGCGTGTAATAAACGAATACAGATAATGGATCTTGTTGAAATTGACTATTCTCCACTTGACGAGTCTTGCCCGAAAGCAGTCTTATTTAAAGCAACATGAAAGTTAAATGTTTTTTGAAAGAATGAACATAATACTTACACATATTGATTATTATGAGCTGAGACCACGAAATCGATATCATCGCTGGTCACTTGTTCGTTTACTCTGGTGGGCACAAGAATTTTGCGTCCTACAGAGAGAATGAGTTCAAGAGGCATTTTTTTTACATTGATAATCTAACCTTTGAGTGCCAGTCGAGTGAGTACAACATGTGAGATTAACAATTCAGTGTATTCTTGTGATGCGAAAATACGTTGTTCAATTCGAACTTCATCGTTTTCAAGTGTCTCAATAAATGTACCTAAATTAGATTAGTAATCTTCTTTTTCTCAATAGAAATTTGTACCTGATGAAACATTAAGTGTGAATGACGATAATGATGGATTAATTAAAAATTGCCAATTGAGTGTACTTGGAATTCGAGCTCGATGACTTGTACCTATCTCAGATGAGTTAAAATTTGAAGAGTAGGAAAGAAACAAAGCTAACCATTTTCACCATTGTAGAGACCATTCATATAGATGAAATCACTAAAGACGACGGTGGCTACATGACCATTACCAATATAAGGCATCATACGATAGTCGAGCACAGAGCCATTCCATGGCAATCTAAATTGATCTTAAAAATTGTCAGATATCAACAGTTTTATGAAACTATTCACTTGTTCGTAGTAAAAGTAGTCGTGAAATCTGTTTGATCAATCTGAGCTGTTCGTGTTAAAACATAGAAGGATGAAAGAACGAACAGAAGCAACATGGTGATTACAATGACAAGTGATTGTGGTTTCTTTTTGTTTCAATCATTATTATTACAACTGACTATCATCTAAAATCTTAGGCAAATAGTAATTGATGCAACAATATTTAAAAATGGATTTGCTGATTGTTTTTTGTATTGTATATCTGCTGATCATCCTTTATTAATCTTTTGTTATCCTTTTGGGTTCGAATGTAAAAGAATAAAAACACATATCGCGTCAATCCATCGCCAGGTAGCAGTTTTATTGTGTTTTGCACTGCGAGATAAGAGAGATTATATCCCAAGGGCTTTAGTGTGTTGCCGCACAGTACAGAAATGTTTCGATGTTGAACTTTTCTATTACTGCACCTTTTTCTTCATAAAAAAATCATGGATAAGCCGCCATCTTACCGATTACTTTAACACAATTACTCTCATGAAGGCTTTCACTGCCTTTGAAGAAGCATTGTCTTTCGCGATGGAAAAAAGCTGAAGAGAAGAGAGAACAATAACTGACAAATAAAACAAGTGTATTCTCGCTTATTTCACTGCTAAGACTCACAGCTACTCTTGATATAAAAAATTTAGTTCTTCTGATACATGTGACTGTCAATAAAAGTATCAAGCTTTCTCTCTTTCTTGCTCATACTCTTCTGTAAACACCTTTCCATCTTAATAATCTCTCTAGTACATGAGTTACCGATGTGTTTTAGAAGCACTGAATATACTCTGTGCATATGTAAAATTGTGACTGGGAACAAAAATATAAGATAATTATCCGCACACTGAAATTTTCAGAGATGAGTTACCATTCTAATGAACTTTTCCCATAAAAATATCAATTCATTACATCGAACTAGAGTGGAGTGACGAGTTACTGATGAATATTTTAAGGTTTCATGAGAATCACTAATACTCTGTAATTAAAAGAACTACACAAATTGAAGTGGTTTCAAATGAAAATCGATGTTTGTGCTCAACTTTTATTTAAGCAGAATTTCAACATGTGTTTCTGTTCATTTTCTAGCACTGTTTTAGTAGGATGATGGTTAAAATAAATCTAAAACAAAAAAGTGACTACGGTGTGAAATCCTACTTTTTCCAACACAGAAGTCAAATATAAAAAAGATGCGGTCAAACAAAACAATTTACTCTTACTTAGAACTGGAAAACAAGAACAATATTGATTATATTCTGAACTATGTGTGAACAATTTCGATTTTTCGGACTAAAAACCATACTAACAGGTACCGATAGATAAGATTAACATTCGATTGTTTCATTTAAACTCACAAAAAAAACATAACACATATTTACAATAAAATAAATATTTTTAGTTCTCGTATTTTTTATTGTTCTAGTTTTTCGTTACTTCTTATCCACATAATATCATTATTATCAATAAATACCAACACCACTTATTTATATTACAGTAGTGGAACATTTTGATAGCGATAAAAACTGGGTTCTCTTGAAAACCTTTGTAATTTTGCACAAATTGTTTGAATTAAACCTACTGTATTGAAGACAAGATATAAACATATAATCCTTGTCCTAACTATTAACAGTGTTCGACATCGATCAATTTTTCAAGACCCAACTCGAATCCGTTATGTGTGCACTAGTTACCTGGATACCGGTTCATTAGTAATAGATTAAGTCTGATACCAACCCAACATAAACTCTAATCAATTGTCATAGAACAAGCATCAACAGAGATTAGTTCAAGAACACTGGATATGTACCCAGCTGACTAGTCAGTAGTGCGACTGGTGTATAGATTGACATGACCTGGGGTCAAACATAGTTTTTTACGAATTAAAGGAAGTTTTTTTTTCGGAGATTAAATATCATTTTTTGGTGAAGTCATATGAACTCTCTCAATAATGACTGACTTTCTTTTGCCACAATCCATATTTATTTAGAACAGTTGGATGTTTGAAGTGTTAATATAAGAAAAGAAATATATAAAATAATATACAAGAATTAGAATTTTAAAACAAAACATTTGTTGATACGTAAACCAATAAGCATAGGTTAAGTGTTCGAGTACAAAGCTTGAGTAAATTGACCTTGACTGCAAAGGACTCAATGGGTTATAATGTCGGATGCACATCGTAAACTAATATGAATTCAATGTTTGCTACATGATTAAACATAAGTGCGAGTTTTCTCGATTATTTTACATACGAACAGAATATTCTCGTTCCTGTCTAAGTGAGCATATAGAAAAAGAAATATATTCAAGACTAAATAGAATACAATATAACAATAAGATATCTTGAAAATATCAACTGTGTCAGAGAATTATTTTAAGCTCCATCGATGTACGAAATACAATCAGATAAAAAACAATAACTCATTTATGTTTGTGTTTTTCCATAAAATAAGACTAGAATGCACATAAGCTGATTATCATAATCAAAGAAAAACATGTTAAGACGCAGACTAGAAAGATCTCGACTATAACAAAAAAAGATGATGTTGCGGATACATAAGTCAAAAATAAAACTTTCATTCTTAACTAAAACTTGATTTTTACGAGATTTTTTAAAAATATTTAATATTTTGAGAATAAACAATTCATTAAGCGAATTTCAACAAACCATTAAACATATCTCATGAGCAAGCCAGAATAAACGACCGCGTTTTGCATTTTAGTTTTTCATTATCTAATACGTTTTATTAAAAAACAAAATATACTACAAGATGCAGTGTGAAACATTTTATAGTACAAGACCATTGTTATATATACACCATTAATTTTCAAAATAGACAAAAATTTTGTGTGATCAGATTTCGATGCTGAGAAAAGATTATCTTTTTCTTATACGACGAATTTCTTCTCTTATTTCTTCAAATAATAAGTCAAATCGAAGGCCGCAATCGTTAACTAATTTTAGACTTATTGATATGTGTATTGGTTATATTTCTTTCACCTTGATGCTGTTTTGTTGAAGGAACATACGAACTTCATAATAACAAATCACATCTGTATAAGTGTATCCAGTCAATCAAAAGAAATGACATCTGAATATATACGATAAGTGGTTATGTGAATGATTGATGATGGCATGACATAGGTTCAAATTGCTAAATAATGACGAAACGTAGTCAATGGAATAAAATTAGAAACTGTAATTCATCAATTGATGAAATAAGAAAATGAATTCGTCGTGTATCACCCTTTGTTTATTTTGAAAATTAAAGGGGCATGTATAAAACAAACATTGTATTATAGATTGTAGAGCTTTTCTTTCTGCATCTCGTCGTATATTTTGTTTTTGATACAACATATTAGATGATCAAAAAATAAAATATAAAGCGCGACTATTCATTCTGGTTCATCCATTATAAGTTAGAATATTAGTTAAATAATCATATTATTTCGAAATGAAGATCTACAAGCATGAGCATTTCTAGTTTTATTGAAGTCTATAAACTAAATTTGATTTGTTTCTCTCGTCGTACAAATTACGGTTTTGTATCTGATCAATTCTGGATAACGAATTACTGCAAATCTGATTTCTTATCTAAATATACAAAATTTACACTTCATTTATTGATATCTGAAAGATCTTAAAAGATTAATCGAATAAGAAATTATTCTAACATAATCACATTCATTCGAACTCAAACAAAAAAAAATCAAAACTAAATCAATCCAATATCTTTTTTTGTTATCATAGGTTATAAATTAACTTTCAACTATCACAAATCAAAACAACTTGCAGATACTATTAATATTGAAAATTTTTACTGTATTATTAATTTTTTTTTGTAGAATAAGAAAACTTTTCTTTTAATACTTAGACACTTCAAAGATATCCAGATAATACACAAGATCGAAAAAATATTCTTGAAAAAATACATATAATATTAAGATAAAATACATTTATGTCTTTTACGTTGTTTCATTTTTGGATATTTTCCTAAACCAGCTCGTATAGCAATATCAAAAACTCGTATTAAATTTTTTTGTGTTAATGCTGAACATTCAATAAAAGCAACTGCACCAATTTCTTCTGCCATCGTGATACCTTTTTGTGCACTAATTGGTGTTAATTTTCGAGCCTAATTTAATAGAAATATAAACTCAAAATATTTAAAAAATAAAATAAAATAAAAATTTTCTTTTACTAAAAGTTTATTTATCGTATTTTTATCATCAAGTAAATCTAATTTTGTACCAACAAGAACGACTGGTGTATCGGCATTATTATTTTTTATTTCTGGTAACCATTTTGCACGAACATTATCAAATGATATTGGATTAACTACACTGTAACAAATGAGAAATACATCAGTTTGAGGATAAGATAATGGTCGAAGACGATCGTAATCTAAAAATAATAAAACTAAGAATATTTCATAATTTTCTTTTATCTAATAATCATCTACCTTCTTGACCAGCCTAGAAGAAAAAGAAAAACAAATCATATGTAATCAAAAACAAAATATGATAAAAATAATTACCGTATCCCATAAACCGAGATTGACAGGTTCATTATCCACCATTACATTCGCTGAATAATTATCGAATCTATATAATAAGATAGTATAAATCAATGAATTTTCAGTGTTATTTAACTCACACTGTTGGGATGTATTCTCCTGGGCTAGAAACAAAAATATAAAATAAAAGAAACTTAAAGCAACAAAAAGACAAAAAAAAAGACTTACAAAGCATTTGTAGTATATGACATAAGTAGACAAGTTTTGCCGACAGCACCATCGCCTACTACAACACATTTAACATTTCGATAGATACTCATTGGTTTAAATTTATTGACAATCGTCGAAACTATTCGCACACTGTTTTAAATATAAGATAAGAATATTACTTGTTTATGATATTCATATTAAAGAAAAGAGAAGTATACGTATGTACAAATATATATACATATATATATATTCATATATCTATATTTTATTCTGCTCGTTCTGCTCTTAAAAGATAGAGCTCATAGTTGTGTGAATTCTTCGCCTATCATCGAGCATACAGTAATGCACCATCATTTAAGTAGTGCCGACCGCTTTCTTTACAGTAAGATTCATTCATATTGAACGACAGTCTTTTTTTTTTTCACCATTCTTCTATATCAATTTGTTCTTTTTCTCTCATTCTGTGATGCGCCTACTAGAAGAAAAATGAATACAAATTATGCACAAAGATTTATTAAGGTAGATGGGAGAGTTGTTACTTCAGAGAATATATAAAATCTATTTTCAACTGAATTTTATCCATTTATTTCTTTTTATCATTGAATGCGTAATACAGAACCAAACATCATCTGTATTTTTCCCGNCAAATGCATGTCTCCTTCATGAGATATAGATGTCACAAAAAATCATAAAAAATTCACTTTTTTGATGAGGGTGCTCTCAGAAAAGTTTCAATATCTTGGGAACGGAACAAGATTTTTTCAAACGGCTTGCGTCAAAATTCATAGAACTCTTGCCTCTACAATATGTATAAAATTGAGCAAAATCTGACGACCTCGATTGAGCACCTCCTATGGTAATCGGTCGTCGCTTATGCGAACTGGCTCATATATAGAAAAGTTTTGAATGATATCACTTTTAAAATGTATTCAAAAATCGAAAATAAGAAAATCAACTACAAATAAAATATTCACACATAATTACATAAAATTGATCATCAAATCAATTATGTAGTGGTACGACGTGAAATGATTGATAAGAAATCAATCAAACTTTTCAATATTCAACAATTAACCTTAGAGGATATAAAAACATGAATACTTGATGATGAGTCAATACACTCGAGTTGTATCATTACAATGCGTTACAATGTTATTCAATACCCGGGTTATTATATTATTATTATTACTGTTATTATTATTATATTACATTAAATATGAGGTATTATAATTTTTTTTTAATATTTTAAAATATTTGTTTTTTCTCTTTTTTTCTTTTTTAGATGAGTTTCGTTATAAAACAACATTGAGCAGTAAGATAAAAAAATTTTTTTCTTTTTTTGAGATTGAGTTTGAGAATGAGACATGAGATTGAGTTGAGTTATTATAATTATCATCGCGGGTCAGATAGATTCTTGCTAAAGCAAAGCAGTGTAGCACTAGGGAAGACCGTCATGAGTCGTAGGTCTCTACCGTATATATATATGGCATACCTTCGGCTATTGCTCTACCAGTCCGGCGTGGTCCGCCTGTGGTATCTATAGCAAATCTCACACAAGGATCTCTTCCTTGTCGCGCGCGCGTAAGCCAAAATGACCCGCAAACAACCAGAACAAAAAATATTTTTCAATAGCAATTCAAATCAATTTATTAAAGAATGAAGAAAAAATATAAAAACAAATTAGATTTTCTTTTTTACATTGTCAATTGAACTTGTGACACTTATGATATCAGGATGGTTAGGTGGAAGTGATTTTTGTCGGATAATCAGTGCTTTTTCGAAGAATGAAAGTGCCTTCGGGTAGTCACCCATGTTCTCATACACTCCACCGATGTTGTTGTATGAAGTAGCCAAATGAGGATGATTCGGAGGCAGAGCTTTTTCTAGAATTTTATTTGATTTTTCGCAAAACTCAAGTGCTTTCGAGTAGTCATCCATGTCGTTATACACTAGACCGATGTTGTTGTATGAAGTAGCCAAAACAGGATGATTCGGAGGCAGAGCTTTTTCAAGGATTTTATGTGCTTTTTCGTTAAATTCGAGTGCTTTCGAGTAGTCACCCATTCTGTTATACACTACACCGATTTCGTTGTATGAAGTAGCCAAATTGGGATGATTTGGAGGCAGAACTTTTTCTTTGATTTTATGTGCTTTTTCGTAAAATTCAAGTGCTTTCGAGTAGTCACCCATGTTGTTATACACTTGACCGATGTTGTTGTATGACATAGCCAAATCAGGATGATTCGGGGGCAGAGCTTTTTCTTTGATTTTATGTGCGTTTTCGTAAAATTCAAGTGCTTTCGAGTAGTCACCCATGTCGTTATACACTTGACCGATGTTGTTGTATGACATAGCCAAATCAGGATGATTCGGGGGCAGGGCTTTTTCGTGGATTTTTTGTGCTTTTTCGTAAAATTCGAGTGCTTTCGAGTAGTCACCCATTCTGTTATACACTAGACCGATGTTGTTGTATGAAGTAGCCAAATCAGGATGATTTGGAGGCAGAACTTTTTCTTTGATTTTATGTGCTTTTTCGTAAAATTCAAGTGCTTTCGAGTAGTCACCCATGTGATAATACACTCCGCCGATGTTGTTGTATGAAGTAGCGAAATCAGGATGATTCGGAGGTAGAGCTTTTTCTGCGATTCTGTTTGCTTTTTCGTAAAATTCAAGTGCTTTCGAGTAGTCACCCATGTCGTTATATACTTGACCGATGTTGCTGTATGAAGTAGCGAAATCAGGATGATTCGGAGGTAGAGCTTTTTCTGCGATTCTGTTTGCTTTTTCGTAAAATTGAAGTGCTATCGAGTAATCACCCATGCTGTAATATGCTATAGCAATGCCGCTGTACGACGCGCCCAGATTGAGATTGTCTTCCGGAGCATCCCGTTCATCAATTCCGATAGCTTTTGCATAAAATTTAACTGCTTCGTCGTGGTGTGCTTGCTTGGTTTTCACATATCCGAGTTGGCGATAGATATGGGCTCGTTCGCTGTCGTCGGCTGCCTGCTCTTGCAGCACTGTAAATAATTCTTCCGCTTTGTCGACTTGACTAATTTTGAGCAGGAGTTTTCCTAATCGATACCATCCAGTGCCGTCTACCTCTTTGCGTATGAAGTTAGATAATTTGGTAAGTTCCGGATCATCTTCCGGGGTCAGTTTCAGATCTACTTCGTAGTATAGGTTGTCGTGGTTGATTTCACGAATTTCACCAATTCGAAAAACTGTGTGCATGGAGAAAAGAATTTCGTCTTCGCCTGCTATCTCGCTTATCTCGTCAATGGAGGCGAATGGAGTCGTTGAAACGGTGGGATCAATCGTAATGATGAAAAGTATAGCGACTTGGTCGGGTGTGCTTGAACCTTGCTTAATGAATTTGAGTGAGACATCTCGTTTAGCGCTGGTAGATAAAAAGTTATTAAAAGAAATGAGCCCGCCTTTATTTTTTGCGAGACTTTCAGAATCAATTTTCGATAGACGTTGTCCTCGAAAGACTTGAAAAATTTTGTCACCGTAATCACTGACCTGGTTCTTGTACATAGCTTGAATCTGTCGATGCACATCACATAAAAAAAAAACCATTCGTATCATAATATCACCGTTGAGTGTTCTTAGTGCAGCATTCAACATTTTGTATGTAAAACATTCTCTTGTATACCACTGTATGGCTTCCGATGCTTGATAAGTTTGTTGGAATTCGTGAATAAATTGGAGTTCTTTAGCATTGTCTTTATATTCTTCTTGGCAATACTTGACCAAATCTTGAACAGCTTTTTCATCATGTTTTATTTCGAGTAGTATTTCTTTGAATATTTGTGAATACATGAAAGTAGGTTCTAGCTGATTCAAATTTTCGCTAGAACCTCCTTCATGCGCATTGATAATACTAATTGATATATTATCCTTATTGCACTGTTTGATAAACAGTTGCAATGCGTCACATATTCCTTTGATGGATGTATGGACACCTTTAATTTTAGCCCAAGTTTTTGACCATATTTCATGCTCTGGCTGGTTGTCACAAAGTATGTATATGGCATTTAATTTTATCATGTCATGAATGCTTGGTACAACATGTGGTCCAAGTGAGCCTGAGGATATAACAAATGATATCTCTTCAGACTTTTCATTCAGCTGTTGAATACATTCTTCGGATGTCGTACATATTTTTATCTCATTCACAATAGTGCGCAATTGTGCAATTTTGTTTTTGCAATCTTCATTGGCCATATCAATATTTTCGTCAACCCAGATTAGCAAGTAATCTTCGACAAAGCGTCGTCTTGTTTGTTGACTCATTTTCAAGAAAATAGGTTGTACGTGATGGGTAAACGTTTAGTGCTAGAAGTAAATGGCTATTGAGAATTGGGTATACCTTGTGTATTTATATATGTCATGCACGTTGTTTTTTTTTCTAAATTTTTCTTCGGCGAAAATTATGAATATTTTGTTTTTTCGTTTACACTCAATAAGGGCGTGGGTGTGGGTCTTTCTTCTTTCTACCCATCCATATCCTTAACTGTTTTCTTCTAAAGAAGAATCATAGTAAAAGAATGAATACACTCTTATAACGTTGGGTTTTTAACTCAAACGATAGACCTTTTTCATCTTCAAGAAAAAAATATCCTCAACGCTTATTTAACTTTCTTCATGTTTTTCTTCATCGAATTCATACATACTGTAACAGAAGTTTCTGTTAGCAATATTCAAAAAAAGAGAAAACGAGACAGAAAATCGGTAAAGCTAATGTTCATCGGAAAGTAAAAATATCAAAATAAATTTTTCAAGTCTAACCGAATTCAGGAATAAAACTAATCTGGGTGCTGTTCTTTTTAACCTTTTACAAGTAGACGAAACAGTGTGTCTCTACTAGAAAAATCAACGAATTAAATAGCGAATGAACAAAGTTAACAATGTCATAAGATTCCTTTTTTTCGGTATCTTAGTCACTCTTTAAAAAAAGAAATAAGCAACTTATTTAAAACTGATTATTTTCTTTTCCATCCAATATGTGCTGCGTATTATTCAAAGTCGAAGTAAAAAGAGAGAAGCATTTGTCGTTCTTTTTTCCGGGGTGTGGGTGTGGTTGTGGATGTGAAGTGTGACTGTGGATGTGGATAGAATCACAAAGACGACTGCTGTTTTGAATGCATTTTCTATATTTTAGTTGAGGAAGATGTCGAGTTCGCTAGAATGTTAAGTATAAATCTAACTGAATGTTAAAAAGATGTAAAAGTGTCGCATGTAGTCTATCTGAAGCTAAGTGAATACACTCTGAAAGTGTCAGTTCTTATGTTGAAAGATTAGTATAAGAAAACTGCAGCAAAACAAAATTAGTTTCACATTTCTACCAATTTGATTCAGAAAGCTTTATCAGCTCTGAATTAATTATGAATTTTGCTACTTCACTAAAAAGAAGATTTTATAAGAGGGATGTAGTGTCGAATAAAATTATTTTTAAAAATACCAATGAAATCTTGTCGCATTTTAAACTAGGCCATGGAAATAGGTTGATCATATGACTTTTTTTCATAAAAATCCTTTTTGGAACGTAGTAAGATCATAGATTTAATTTATGTACTTTGAATCTTAATCTTAATCAGGAATGCTTTCAGGAAGGTGACTTACTTAATATTCATATTGAAAAACAAACTCTGATATAGCTGAAGCAAGGGGCGAAAAAAAAAAGTTTTGATGAAGATCGAAGGAAGATTTTGGATTGTTTCTCTAATGTTCCCAAACATGATTCAATATCCATTCAAAGTATGACCTCGGTGGGCGCTAGTTTGAAGAGAACTTGAATACCAACACGTAAGTCTTGTCCCGTTTACATTTTTTCTACCGTTTTTGTTGTTGTATAATTATATTTTTCGGTGTCAATTAATTTCTATTCAATGGACTATTGATCTTATCTGATTATAGAAACTAAATGGAGTTCCAATACAAAGCAGCCTTATGACGTTCATATTGGTAATTTGGTGTCATGAATTCGAAATTTAACACTAAGTTTAGAAGAAGAGGAGTACTATGTAGTTTAACGCACTTTACTAATAAGAGCTGAATATATTGAAATCCTGCAAGCATATGTCAAGCGAGCTCTACATCTTCCTAAAAACAAATATAGAAACAGCGTAGAAAAAATGTAAACGGGACAAGACTTACGTGTTGGTATTCAAGTTCTCTTCAAACTAGCGCCCACCGAGGTCATACTTTGAATGGATATTGAATCATGTTTNGTTATTTTTGATGCTCTATCTGTGCTGAAAATTTGAGCTTGATCGGTCGTACCGTCTTCGAGAATCAGAAAGTGTCAAAAAAGAGGGGGGGGGGGTACCCTTAATAAAATAGCTATTAGAATATTCACAGTATCCGTAAGCCGCTAAATTAACGATTTTGGCCGAATATGATATAACGAGATAGACATCCAAGTGTATACTCATGTACTTTCAGAATTCAAAATATCGAGACAAGGGTGTACAGGTAGATCTTTTATCTTAATATCCGACGCACGCTCAAAAAACCCATAACCATAGTTCAACTTCTATTATGTTTCTTTATAGAAAAAAAAAACAAAGAAATTAATCAATATAATAAAAGTTTATTTTGTTTTCTTTGTTGTTCTTATCGTTTATAAAAAACAGTCTATGACTAAATCGTTTTGTACAATAAATGTTATGACTCTTGGATATTTTCTTTGCTGTTTTTTTTTTTTTTATCAAAATCCATTCTGCAAGTAATAACAAGTGTATAATGTGTCAAATAGGTCAAGCTTTTAGAAAAGAAAAAAGAAAAACAAGAGTAAAAAGAAGAGAGAAGAAAAAGAAAAAAAAAAAAAGATCGTCATGATCAACAAGGAAAAAAAGAGAAGGTACACTTTTGCATTGTTTTAGTCAGGAAAAAAATTAAGGACTACAAACAAACGCACAGCAAGTAAAACATGCATATTTGAAAAAAAATCATTCATTTTGTTTGTCGAAACTCGGTTGTTCGAGTTGTTTCCAAAAATTTATTCGATCTTGTTCTTTAATCATAGACCTATTTTATTCAAAAATAAATAAGGAATTTTCTTTTTGTTTTTGTTTTGCTTTTGGTAAATTCAATTTACTTTTGTTCATCATCTCGTAATGTATTTAATACATCATCACATAATTTTTTATTAATATCCATTAAATTTTTTAATAAATTATATGTTAATGTTATTATATTTGTATTCCAATGTGTTTTAGATATTCGACATAATGGTGGAAGAAGAATTGGTAAAATTTGTTCTAAATTTTCTTCAATTAATTGCACAACATATTCATTTGACCATAAAGCTAGTGATCTTTCAGCTACCTAGAAAATCAATAAAAGAAATCGAAATCATCTGTTTAATTCATAGTTACAAATCATGAAAGTCTTACCACAAAATATTCACTCCTCTTTTTTTTTCGTACTTATCTAATCTGAGGGAAGAGAAACTACTGTGACCGGGACTACCATGAAAAAAATTCTCTACACCAGAACTACATATTATAGTTAGGTATTCTAGTTATAAGCGAATTATCCTATAAAATCATCAATGAGAATATATTTTAAGTGCTAATCGTCGACTATATTAATCAAAAAGACGAATGTAGATGAATTTCTTTAGTTGTAATACAAATAAGCGGGATTCGATCAACATTTATGGACTAGATCAGATTTATTGAGGCCATGATTGGGACCAAAAAAAACCTTGGTCCTACACATCTGTATTTGTAATCTATAAATTTCAAAATACAAAACAGAAATTTTTTTATTTTTAAAAGTAACTTTTGAACCAGCGATTTTTGTTTTTTACTAAAACTGATTTCTATATGAGCTAGCTCTTTACTAGAAGCGCATAGATTTTGCTTATTATGATATTTCATTTTGTAGAGAATTCAGTGCTGTATAATAATGTTAAGTTAGAGTTATTCCAAGACACAAACAACGAAGTGCACTAAAACCTCTACTTTTTCTTTGTACTAACACAATATTAGATTTCTTTGCAATATCGAAAAATTTTGATTCTAACTAGTTATTTTTAAGTGGCCAAAAAAATGGGTGAATATTTTATGGTAAAACATAGATACAGAATTACTTGTGTCATATCCATACATCGATTTCTCAACCGAAAAAAAGAAACTAATCTGTTATGTCTTAAAGTTGATATGAATATAAATGAAAAACAAAATGAATAGAGAACTATAACAAATGTAATGTTAAAAATATCAAAATTTGTTTGTAATACATTAGTGTTTCTCTTTGTTAGACTTCATCCGAAATAACTAAGAGTACAATATCTACTTATTGAATATATTGTACTTAAAATAACCAAGTACAAAATTTAAGGTTGAATAAGAGTATATAATTATCATTGAATGAATTATATTACTGATAAAAAGATCATATTTATTACAATGAGACAGATTGTAAAGATGACGTTATTGTTTCTCTTTCTTTCTTTTTTTGTTCTTATGATAATGAACAAAAGGATTGTCAATGGATTTTCTTTCTTGATGAAAGAAGATGTCAAAACTGTCATTTCAAATGTGAACATATACTTTGACTTTAAGTAAATGTTGATGACATAAGAGAGATCAAAGAAAAACAACGAGAATACTTCATAGATCTTTTTATGTTTTATTTATTATTTCGGACAAAAAAAAATTCAATGTAAAACTTATTAAATTCTAGATTTATACTCTTTCTGTATTTAATTAAATCAATATTTGATTTGTATATAAAAAATAAGAATATTAATAATCATACTTGAAAATGTGATGATGTTGCAGAACGTGAAATTTGTTTAAAAAGTGATGTACAAACATTTTTAAATATTTGTCCATCGATTATATCGAGAATTTCTTCAAGTTCATTGAGAAATAAAACCTAAATTTATTGATAATTTAGAAAAACAAACAAATTATTAAAATAAGATTATTTATACTTCTTTTGTTGAGCATGTTTTGGGCCAAAATTTAAGTAAACCTTTTATAATTGGTTCACCAAGTGATGGATCTTTTTCAATAAATTGTACAACACAATAAGTTAACTAGAAAATAAATAAGGAAATAATAATTATTAGTTATTTTAATTTACTTGTGGATGAAATAAATTTAATGAATGAGCTTTATGTAACGGTATAAGCACACGTCCAAGAAATACTTTGTGTTCTTCTTTAAGTGGTACAGCAAAACCATTAATAATACTAGATATATATAAGATAATATTTTCAATAAACTTTAAGAACAAAAAGAAATATACCTTCCAAGTATTTCAAGTAGTTCAGCAATGCCATTAAATCGTTCATGCTCATAAATGTACCTTTAAAAACAAATGGAATACATTAATAGATAGAAATTGTGTATATAATGATGACTTTTAGAGTGAATAGATAGCTCAATATAAGCTTTAACAACTAGTGATATAAAAACTAAAGCTACCGGAAATGAAATAAAAAACTTTGAGTTTTTAATGGAAATCGAGATTGTATACAATGCTACTCGTTGTACCCTACAGAAAAACGTATAAGCCGAACGCATTGACTCGTACATTAATAGACATTACAAGGAATTTCCTGTTTTGGTTACAATCGTTTCTGTAAGTTTTTATTATTGAAATTATATTATTTTATTATGAACGTTAGTCAATACAAAACAACTATTTTATCTATCAAAACTAAAACATTCAAAAGTCAAATTGACTTTTCAATACCTCAGTTCCGAATATTTGAATTATTAAAAATAAAAAAATCTCAGATCAGCACAATTTATTAAATAAAATTGAATTTCTAAAAATAAATTTTTCTTTTCTATATCAAAACACTTTATATTAACTTTAATCTTATCTAATAATAAAAATTCAACGTATCTTTTATTTAAAATTTTCATACCTGAGAAAGATATTATTTATTTGTTTTCGAATAAATGCTCTTAAACCAAGAAATTTTCCATAAATACGATGAAGAATTGTTTTTAAAAAATCTCGTTCACGTGGATCTTCGCTATCAAATAATTCAAGTAACTAAAACAGAAAA
>CAJNSZ010000018.1:1475465-1498321 GCA_905329745.1 Rotaria sp. Silwood2 | reverse complement strand
GAGATTTACTTGTAAAACAAATTTTTGATCGATATATTTTTTCGCTACACTAGGTTGAAAATCAATAGATTCTAGAAAACGTAAACAAAATTCGTAGACTATTTGTGTATGTGGCCATGATGCTTCTAATGTTGGTTCTTCATCTTCAGCACCTGTTTCATCCGCTACAGTATCAGTACCAATTGGTGGTAAAATACGAAATAAATTCGTTGCTACCTTTTAGAAAACGAAAATAATAAAAAAAAAAATAAAATTTTTGTTTTTTTTTTTCAACTATAAAAACAAACCATTGTTATCACTTCTGGATAAATATTTTCTGCTAAACAATTTCTCGTCACCGTTATATAATCCACAATTTCATTGAGACATGCACGTTTTATTTCTTTACTTTTAAGATCACTAACACAATCCGAAAAATCAAATATTACACAACACTGTTTTAATTTAGCAACAAATAATTTTTCTTGTTGATCAGCAGAAGTTTCTAAATAAGAATAAAATCAATTTTCAATAAAAGAAAAACAAACTAAAAGCTTTTTGTTTATCTCAATAGATCCTATTTAATAGATTAAAACTTTCTTAATCTTCTTATAAAAAATAAAACAATAAATCTAATAAATACCTTTTAATAATGGTAATGCTTCAAGTTCAGTACGAAAAGGTATTGATTAGATTTATTGTTTTAATTTTTTTGTCCAAGACGTGATGATTCTTGTAAACGTTTTTTACGTGTTCGAATAGGTTGTTTTTTATAGAAGGGATCATTTTCTTGTAGAGTTAAATTTAAAGACATCCTTTTACATTGATGTCTCTAAAAAGAACAACAACGACAAAAATTAAAATATGAAAAAAAATATATATATATAAACATGAACATAATACAAAAGAATAAATTCACATTCGTATCTACAAACATCATCATATAGAACAGTAGAATCTAATTGCCTATTCACGTAGTTGTCAAGATATAAACCAATATAAAATTTTTTCATAGATGTCGCTTTTCATATTCGTATTCTTTTGTTATTGTTTATTTAGTTTTCTTAGTAACCAGAATCCAAATATAAAAAACAACAATTAAGCTTTAATCTATATGTTAATCTAATCAAACATCATGCATCGATATATGGCCACAATAACTTATACATGACTGATCGATTGATTGATATAAGAAATAAACAAAGAAGTTTTTCTTTCGGATAATGTATTAAAGATTTATGATGTTAACATTTTTCACATATATTTTAACGATTAAATATCGAAAACTTGATGAATTAATCATTTAATTCATAGTAAAACAAATGATTATCAATATAATCTTGGTCATAGATTTTGTCATAGGTTGATTTTTTTCTATGATCTATTTTGTAAAAGTTACATGTTGTTATGAGGAATTTTAAATTGCAATTACGATGTTTTCATATTGAATGATTGAGAAATAGACAAAGAAAGAAAATGTCTAGGGTCTAATGTATTAGCATATTATATTACATTTGGTAAAAATAAGATGTGCTCAGGAATAAGAATTTCTTTCTCAAAAGATCATTTGAATGTTTATTTTTAAGCGTTCTTTTTCGTTTCATGAAATATCATTTATAATTTTAGTATTTCCTAAATTCAATACCATTTCTGCATTAGTAGAATAAATTTTAATTTGAAATCTGAATGATTAATATCAATAAAAATACAATCAGTTCAATTGAGATTATTAAGAATCGTTGTTTTTTTATCTGATAAATTTTGATCAGCATATTACGTCTTTTATATTTTATTTAATTAAAGAGAATAATACAGAAAAAAGAAGAATATCTGGCATAAGAAGAAAAAAAAAAGTATAAATTTGACATTTTCTAAGCACAAAAATATATATATCAATAAATAGACAAAATTACTGTATCAAATAGAAAGACCTTTATCGGAAGAATATAAGCAACAATTTGTTCATAGGTCAGAAAAATAAATTCTTAACTAATGAACTAATTAGAAATGTTCAACTTGAAATGTCCATGTTCCTGTATAAACATCATAATCAATTAATTGTCCATGAAATTTTTTTGTTATTTCTTCTAAATATTTTCTATAATTCATATTAATTAATCGATCTGGATCAGTAATTTCTTCATTACCATTTGATATTGAACGATCAATTGGATAAACACCTAATAATGATATTATAGCTTGACAATTTAATTCTTCACCTTCTACTGGTCTATCTTCTTCATTTGGATAAACTATTACATGACGACGACCAATTTCAACTAAAATTAAATTAGAAAAATATTTATTTGAAAAATCTTCTCATCATCATAAGGAATATCAATGACATCTTAAGACAGGATTAGTATTTAGTTTCATCAAATATAAGAGCTCCTCCGATAAATTAGTACTTCTTATGAAACACGGTATAAAAAAAAGAGAGTTGAAGTTAATGATGAGCAGGACCAATAGTTTATAGTCTCGGTCATAAAAATGCTTTGATTCTAGCTTCGTGCTTAGTAATACACTTACTATCGAAAAATACAATATGATTTTTAGCCATGTTAATGAGCTTGAGACATCTTGCATGATCTCTAATATCTTCTGTCTTAGAAATCTATTACCTTCTTTTTTTAAATTCATTAATACTTCATCTATTCTAAACGTTAATATGTTCAGAGATTCTGTTATTTATGAAGAAAAAAAGAATTAATTTTACTATCAAAATTGTAACAACAAATATTGAAATAATCGTTACTCGATAATCTTCGCATAAACTTTTAGAACACATAACTGGTGATAACATGACATTTGACACAAATTTTACATGACTATAAAAGACATCGCTTTTAATTTAAAGCTAT
Organism: Rotaria sp. Silwood2; assembly: GCA_905329745.1. Lineage (NCBI taxonomy): Eukaryota > Metazoa > Rotifera > Eurotatoria > Philodinida > Philodinidae > Rotaria > Rotaria sp. Silwood2. Next base: position 1,495,481 of record CAJNSZ010000018.1, on the reverse strand, counting down.
TGGACATGGTTCCGGTGTCTATCTGGTTCCCGACTTTGGTCTCGGTCACAGTCCTGATCCTGGCAGGACCAAGACCATCTTGCCTATATGATCATTATAGATCGTGATAGAAGCCTTAGCAACACTTTCTTCTTCTGCGCCAGAGACGTTGATATACAATCAAAGACCTTATGTCAATAACATCTCATTACTACTTCCATATTGCATTTCTAGAGGACTAAGTAAAAGGCTGGTAAAGAAATGTGTTCCAAAGTAGAAGCAATAAACTTATCTCCTTATGATTAGCAAGAACAGCTTTATTGTGTTTTACATTTTAAACCTACGGCAATTGCGCTAATAGTTTGTTTGTTTGTTTTTTTATTGGACTTACCTATTCGATCAAGATCAAGTCCAGCTAAATTCATATGTGAACCTTGAAATGTAACAGAACCATAATGTTTTCGACCAATAGTAAGTTGTTTAACAAAACATTGACCATGTTCATTAAAGTGTGAACGTAATTCTTCAATTTTTGGTGTAGTATAATAATCATTATGTGTTAATTTTGGTAAATGAAATGATTGTTGATCGTATTTTTTTGATGATATATATTCATCATATGTAAGAAATTTTTTCCATCCAAGAATATTGTCTGATGTTAATGATGATGATTTATTAAAAAGTGTTTCATTATTTGATTCATTATTTCCAAGAACAATTGAACGAATTTTATGCATATCAAGCGTACGTGGACGTTTTATATTTATTTTAGAAATTTTATTGTTTGAATATGGACCATCATCCATAATTGATAGATTATTATTATCATCATCATCACCAATAAATGAATCAACTAATTTTCGTTTATTTGATTTTGATGATGAAAGATTACTTGGTAATTTATTTGAATGTATTGATAATGGATTAATTGATGATAGAACGGTAGGCTTAGTAAGAACAGATGAAAATAGATTAGATTTTTGACCAATATTTGATGAATCAAGTGTAGAACGAAGACGAGTTTCATCAAGATTAATATTTGTCTAAATGACAGGAAAAAAAAGAAAAGAATTAGTCAATTATATATCAATACATCTGATAAAGTAATAGGAATTTGGTAACAGATTAATACTTGAGATCAAGAGCTTTTTTTCCGTTACAAAAAGAAAACAGATTTGCAATTTGATGGTAAGCTAGATAATTGATAGCGGTTCTGTCGTATGACATTCATATGTATCCAGCTGTTTTTTACGTATGTTATTATCTGTCTATTACTATTACTCGAGAATAGAGTATTTATTATAATACAAGAAATCATATGAGAAGAAGTTTACATATGAAATTATATTCTTAGAAAATATTGTTTCTTGTTTTTTTTTCTGAATAATTCTACTCATTTATTAAGAAAAAGTCAAGTAAATAATTTCCTATGACTTACTTTGTTATTTTTTGCAAGAAAAGTCGATTCATTATTAAATGGTCGCGTATTAAGCATTGTTCGAAATGATTGTAAATCAAAGGATGCTGTGGTTGATGGATGCATTGTTGAAAATAAAATAGCTATGAATGAAAAAGAAAAAAGTAAATTAAAAAAAATCTTCCTTATATATAATAGTATTGAATTGTGTAATAACGTACAAGAAGTACGAATTGATGATGTAATTACTGGTTTTGATAATGAAAAATCGCAAGGTATGCTTATATTTGTTGTAGTTGGAAAGAATGATGACGAATTACCTATGTAAGAATGAGTCATACAAAAGACAACATATGTCATTTAGAAATTTACCGAATGTAAAAGTTGATGTTGAAGGTTGATTATTTTCAAATGAGAATGTCTAAATAATGAATATAAAATTCTTCGAAAACAAAAAAAAAAAAATATTATTTGATACTTTAGATTCTTTTGAGAATGATTTATTATCATATAAAAATGAACTTGATCCTGGTAATGTTGTTGTTGAGATTTTAGATGATGATGATGAACATTTTTGATTATCTTTATAAATATCTGAACTAAAATCCTAAATTGTAAAACAAAAATTCGATTTGATGAATTTTTATAAGCGTTGATTTTCTTTTTACATTAGATGATTTTGTATGATTTGATGTTTGTATAGTATTTTTATTAGCTTTATCCAATCCAACAGCTGATCCATGCTTGTGAAAAGTAGTAGTCTCAAGTGGCGATGGTTTATTAATAGTAGGTGCTCCTAAAAGTAAAAAAAATATTTTTCTGCAATCAAACTGACTGTTTTTTTTGCAGAGAGGCGTTGAGCGCTCTTTTGAGAACTGGAGAGCCAAAGGAGCAATATAATACTGGAGTGAAACGGAAATTTTCCAAGATTTGGGGATCTTTCCACCCAGGATATCTCTAATTATTAAAGACTTAGTTAACTGACATCAAATATCTACAAACACTAGCTGACCGGGTTACTTCTACAAGAGACACAATGACAACAGTATTAGGATGTTTAGGAATGTGGCACATTTATAAAATAATATTAATAGGGATTTTCAGTTTTAGTAAACTGTTTCACCGAAAAATCATACTAACACACTAAGTCGACATTCATGAATTTACCTGACCCTATTCATACTGTATGGATGTGTCAATGCTTCAATGAACACCGATCCAGTGTAATTAGTAGGCGCACTATCAAATCTCGTCTAGAAATACAACAGTGACGGTGTACCAGTATAAACATGTATATATAGACTAATGGTGAATGCATAATAAAAATATGACGATCTTGGATTGATTTGGATTTCTTCGGTTTGAGAGATCATTTCAAAAAAATTGCTGAATTTTATAAACATGAGCTATAGGTTTTTGGAGAATGTGTAAGTGTCAGTGTGGATGTGTGTTTTAGTATTCCGTTCTCTTACAACCACTGTCACACTCATTATATTTGAAAAAAAAAACAACTATTGAGGATGAGGAATATTTTTACACGAGGGACCATCTTTCAAGAACATTTAGTCTAGAGGATATTCTAGCATGAATTCGGCATCGATAATCACTGTTGTATTTCTAATCTCATTCTTTCCGATTTTAGATATCAGTCAGCCTTGTAAGTCTGTTATTGAAGAGATGAAATTGAATGATTTAGCATAAAGTTGCATGTGTATATTAGAATTTGTTCTTTTTTTTACCATGTAAATTTGATGATAAAAATGGTGTTGAATGTGGTGTTGTCTTTGTATTACCAAATAGAAAACTATTTTCTGTTCGATTTAAATTTACAGGTGTTGATTGTCCAAAAAGACTCGTATTCATTGTTGTTGAATTGAAATGAAACATGATAAACAAAATAAACAGAAAATCTGAAAAGAATTTGTTATGTATTATTTTTATTCGAAAGAAATTATCGACAAAAAAAGACAAACAAGAAAAGGTTTTTAAATCTAATACTTATCTGATGTTACACACAAAATGAAACACTATATTTAGTCCTTTTTCATTTTACTGTTCATTTGAGGTACGCAAAAAAAGAAAACAAAAAAAAAGAGATATATAGTATAAATAAATATCAATAAACGTATTCAGGAAGAAGAAGAAGAAGAAAAAAAAATGCAATAGTTCATTCATTCTATTAATTTATCTGACAGCCTGTTTAATAAATAAATTATTTATCTTTGTCTTTTCATAACTGACTAGGAAAACAGGCAATGAGCACACATACATCATTAATATCTATTAAGTTTTTTCTCTTAATCGACTGACATAGATTGTGAAGAATATGTGTGTAAAAACGACAAATATAAAAGAAGAAGAAAAAAGCAGAAATAAATATCAATATTTAGAAACGGCCGGATTGTATCGATGTTGAAGCTATTTGAGAATCAATACGAATATATGATGATGGAACAAAACCAGTTGAACCATCAGATTTTTTTATACGTGTCCAACCATCACCATGATCATCCTCTAATATTTCAATATTTTCACCAACATATATTGATGCAGCATTTACATATTGACTACCATTGATACCATGGCCTTAACAAGCATAAATAAATTTTTTCGATTGATGCAAATAAGTTTCCTTTTTATTCTGAAATTTTTAAGTTACTTGAGAGACTAAGGATTCATATTGCTAAGTAGAAACTCAAAGAATTGATTATCTATTTTAGAAATTCTATGCCTTATTGAGTTGAAATCAATTTAGTTTCGGGAAAACATTGAAGTTTAAGATATTTGATGGGTTTGTATTTCTCTAGTTTGTGTATAATAAATATAAAATTGATTTTTATCTAATATCAAACAACGTTTATTGCGATTGAAAAATAAAAGAAACCTCTTTTATGTTTGAATTTGAATCTAACAGAGCTCTGCACAAACTAACTCATGAAGGAAACTCTCAGATGCTAAATCACTTTTAACTCAGGTCTATGTACATCTTGAAGATAAAGATATTGTATTTTGACTGTATTTTTTAAATCAATATCATGATATCCATCAAAAGCAATTGAAAAACTGACTTTTGAATTTGTAGTGGACACTTTGCAAAGTGACAGAGTTCAATGAGAATAGTTTATTGTGAAAGATTCAGATCTTTTGATTTGTTCCTATCATGAAATAAGAATATCGAATCTATCGGTGTATATAAGGCACTCTTTTATCATTTACACATCTTCCGTAGAACTCTATGAGATTCCTCTACTCTGTACATCTCTAATCGTTCGATAGGATCAACAAAAAGATCTGAAACTTTTACAATAAACTATTCTCGTTAAGATCTGTCTACTTGTAATTTCAAATGCAAATTCGACAATTAGTTTTTCTAAGAAGAACTATGGCATTGATTTCAAAAATACAATCAAGCCGCAATATCTTCATATTAATAAGCTAAAGATTCGAACTTTGTTCAAGGTATTCATAGCTCATTAGAGTCTACCTGATATACATAAATTCGACTTAAAAGCGATTAATTAGTTGGACGACTTCCTTTGTTTGTTTCTTTTTAGAAAAGTATTAGTAATTTTGAGTTTTGTTTTTTCTTACCATTAAAATCATAAAGTACGCATGCTTTAGTATAATTGTTTTGATTTAATGGTTCATGATATGGACTCTCAATTTGATCAACATCATTATCTTCATCTTCAAATGAACCATTTGTATCAGGTGTTGTTGTATCTGTTTGATTGATTGTCATTGATATTATCGATGGTAAACAATGAAATTCATTTGGTTGATCGTAGATACTATTTTTATTATGTTCAGGAATATCAGGTGAACTAAAACAAATAATTTTATTAATAAAATAGAAAAAGATTAGTCTTTAGATAATCGATTTAAAAAGAAAAGAAATCATATAAGGAAAATTTTGTGCATGCGTTCTTTTTTTTTTTCGTTTGTTCTACATGCTTTTATTTGATGAGATATGTTCGAGAAATAATAAAGCAAAAAAAAAAAAGGTTTTTTTCTAACCAAACCGTAGTCGACCAACGTCGATTGATATTCATAAGTTTACGATGATGTTGACGAAAATAAAGTGAACTACACACAGAAATATATGAATAACTTGATTTTTTTTTCATTTTACCTTCGATTTTGTGATGATGTACTATAATTATGATTACTTATAGATTGATCAGAATCATAAATAGAATGTGAACGTAAAGATAAATCCATATCTGATGATGTTGATATTCGTGCTCGTTCAATTTCCGATATATAAGACTAGAAGTAATGAATGCAAACAAAAAAGAAACTTAATGTTATTTTTCATCAAAAGCACGAACGCACATAAGACCATACTTTTGCTAGAATAAAAAACGGCACTTTTCTTTGACTGAAATCTGGTTCATTTTGATTAGGATAACTTGACTATTAATCACAAAAGTGATATATTTAGAATTAGAACAAAAAAATTGAGTGTATCTGTATATTTTTTCAAACAATTTAGAAAAATCCCACCCTAAGTTCACCACAAGAATCTCCCATAAAAAAATGAACTCAATTAAAACATGAAATAGACTATGAGAAATGAATTGTAAACTTTCAAAACTTCAATAAAACTCAAAGTATCAAACCATGAAATAATGAAAACAGTGTTTGAATTTAATTCTTTTTTTTTGATAAATTCGTGTTGAAGACCAAGGCGGAATTTTCCGACAAAAATGAAAGTTGTCAAAATGGTTTGAAAAATATATAGATCCACTCACTTTTTTGTTTTAATTCTAAATATATCACTTTTGTGATTAACAATCAAGCTATGCTAATCAAAATGGACTAGATTTGAGTCAAAAAAGTGCCATTTTTGATTCCAGCAAAATTTTCATTGTCACGCAATCGTATTATTTTTGTAGCGCTTCAAAAGGGTTATTGAATGGTATAGAAACGAAAGTGTTTTCAATTGAAAATAAGCCAGAAAGATCAACTGCACTGTCGTCTCCAATCACATTGCTATTCATACTGATGTACTACATGATTAACAGGTGACCAAGAATATTTCTTAAAAAGACTTAATGCTTTCATGGTTCATATATAGATTTGTGCAGTTTTATGCACTCTTCCTAATAATGTAGTATATTCGATCTGGAATAACATAAATTAGTACAATTTAATGAGTCCATTTCAGCCAACAGGTAAAACATATTTTACTATGAGTTTTATGGATGTCATATTATATGACTCGAGTATTTCTGTTCCATTTGGAAATGTAATCAAACGACTAGGCAAAAGAAATTACTTAGGACTAAATGATTTTTATATAGAAACTCTTAGTAGATCGATTTGTGGTCTTATGCATAGATCGTTCTTTCTTACTTCAAATCGTTTTATTTCAGCTACTAATTTTTCAATATGTTCATCAATAGATATAATTTGTTGTTTAACATTTTGTTCATCACCAAATTTAGGATTTTCTTGAAAAACAAGCTTCATTTTTGTTAAACCTTCTCTAGAATATATTTTGAATAGAAATAAAATTTGTTTCGACTTTTTTTTTTGTTCGACAAATTTATATTACTTGGCTTTTTGTTTTTTTTCTAATTCATTTTTACAATTAAAAATTTGTTCTTGAAGTTTTCTTATACGTTGAGCAGGAGGTAAAGAACTAAATGGTGCACTGATTGTTGCCATACCATTATTAGCAGTATTTGAAAACTAAACAATAAATAAAAATTGTAAAACAAAAAAAAAAAGCCTATTTAAATTAAAACATTAAGCATTCAAATATCCCCATTTTGTTTTTCTCTTTCAATTTTACTAACATCAAAAACAAAAACCTAAGCAACACTTTTTAATCATGCTTTTCTATCTATAATAATTATCTATAATCGAAAAATTATAAAAAAAATTTATATATATGCATAATCAAAACTATAAATCAATTACTTTTCTTTGTGTTGAACTTCCAAATAGTTTTCTTATTGTACTAGCTGCACCACTACTTTTTCTTGTATTTATTCCTGATGTTCTCATTAATGTCTGTGTTCTACTAATATGACTACTAGGTGCATATATAGTTGCCGTACCATTTGGACGACTAGAATCACTATTGATACTTCTTAATGTATTTGAACGAGTAAATTCATTATAAATTGGTTGATCATGTCCATTATGTAATATTGATGGAAGATCACTTGTACTTAGATCAATCTAAAAATAAAATTAAAAAAACATATATACAGGGATACCGTCTCTATGTATGAAGTCGTTTTTCGATTGAGACAATGTTTACTTGATGAGTACTAGTGAATAATAGAAAAATTTAGAATGGCTTGTTTTTTTGAATCATCATTTTTGAGATATCGAATTTTTACTGGACTTTTTAACAAAAACGCCATGGTCACGTGAATAATCGACTTTCGACTTTAAACTTTTCACAAAACAAATTCTTTATAAAATTAGTTGATTTGACAAATTTTAAATTTTATCTCTACAAAGGAAATATTAGTTGCACAATTAAATAATCTCCTTAAGAACTTTATTTATGCAAAGTTTGAAGCCGAAACTCGAAAGTTGATTTTTCACGTAAGCATAGCTTTTTGTTGAAAACCTAGTACTATTTTGATATTTCGAGGATGAACGTCTGTAAAATCAAATAATTCTAGATTTTTCCATTACTCATCAAATGACTATATTCTTGATCGAAAAGCGATTTGACACTTAAAGAGATTTCCTTGTTAATTATATTCAGGATTATGTCAAAAATTTTAGCCTTCAAAGTTTTTGACTACTAAATCGGTTTAAATTGCTATGAAAGTTATATCCGTTTACTAAGAATGTGAGGCAACTGTACAGCTTTAGGTCATAAAGTAATCTATTGGTCTTATTTATTTCAACAGAGTAATCTTTAGGATTGAAGATACTGCTTATTCAGATCGTCTTCGATTTGTTGTGATTCAAGAAACTTTTAATACTGCTCAAACAATCATTGAAGATGATTCTTATTTTGATGACATAAATAGAATAACATTCTGCGAAACATTTTCTCATTGGTTATTTCAAGTATTCTTGTTTGTTTTAAGTTCTATAAATTTTTATGCTTGATGAGTCCATTATCAACTTAATTATAGCACGAAACAGTTTCATATTCAAGTGACTATTTATTTACTGAAAAGATTTTCTGGAACCTATCTCAACATTGAATCGAACGTAATAGCTAATGACGAATCATAGTTAACAATCAAGATATCATAGAATAGTTGAAAGTCCGAGCATTACAAAGTAATTCACGAACAATCAATGAGTCATTGATACTAGAAGTCAGAAAAAAAATTCGCAACTTTTTTTTCACAAAATCTAGTTAGACTCTCAATAACGGTCTAGCACAATTTTTGAAACTGTATCAGTTGAGAAACAAAAAACCGATTGTTGAACTTTCAGTTTTCATTATGAACCTGCGTAGCTACGGAAGGGAAGAATATCGTTGCCTTTCGGTAGATTCAATAGTCCCGTATCTTCCCTACAATTAATACTAACGGTAGCATTGAGCTTAAGATCAGTCTGACACAGAGTTTTTGCGCTTAGCTGCTTGGACTTTCCATACACACTAACTAAACCCCCAGAGCTGATGTATGTCACAATATAGTCAGCATGTTATCCGACGGGTGATTCGAGACAAACAGCCGTTCGTTACTGACTCAAAGTCATTCTATGGATAGTGGTAAGATCTAAACACATTACTTTGTGAATACGTGTCAAACAATGTAACCATGCAGCCTTACCCAGGCAGACAAACTTTTGAGAAAACGCGTTTAAACGCACAAAAATTGGCTTAAAATCAACAAAAAGTGGACTTTTTTGGGTCACACTTGAGGTTCCCGACTGTGAGCTAAAAACGCCCATTTTTCGTCGTTTTTGTGCGTTTAAACCCGTTTTCAGACAATAAACGCGTTTACAGAAAAGAGAAAAAGTGGTCGTTTTTTTATACTCCAGATGTTCGATCATGATTACAGTCACGTCTCTCAAGCTAGAAAAGTAGAACAACTTTTTTCTTTCTTTTATATGCGTGTAAACACGTTTATTGTCTGAAAACGCGTTTAAACGCACAAAAACGTCCACTTTTCGCTGATTTTAGACCAATTTTTGTGCGTTTAAACACGTTTTCTCAAAAGTTTCTCTGTTTGTGTAGCGGCTGAATCACGAAAAGACCGGAATATTAACTAATGTTCGGCAGAAGATCATATCCCAATCTAGCATAGTCTCGAGATCTAAATTCATATGGCTTCTTTCTGCCTTCCAACTACGTAGAACTAGATTGAATGACTCCAATGTAATGTAATGCATACGTCAAAACAATCTATATAAATAACTTTACAAAAAATGTTATCCCAAAAAAAGACTAGTTTAATTGAAGGTACAATTGTATTATTTATGAGACGATCCTTCGGAAAATAACACTGGAAATGCATCTTTGAATAATTGTCTAAAGGTCTGACAAAAGAAAAACTTTTCGTGTGTCTCTTGTGTATATATTCATATGTTTAAATTTCTTACCACTTTTTCATCATTTGGTATAGCATAACCAGATTTATATTCATCAATAACAATTTGTGAATCTGTATATGAATTTAATTGTTCCGTTTGTTTCGACATTTCATCTAAACATCTTTGTATGCGTGGTAAAACTTCACTATGTGATTGAATAAAATGAAAATAGATTTTTTTAAGTTCATCAGAACGTTTTCCATCTAATTCTTGTAAATCTAATAAAATACTTGGTAATTGTTGTCCATAAAATAAACGTTGAGTATCATTATATTGTGATACTTGTGATGTATAATTTGTATGTGCATCATCACATGTTTTAGATTTGAATGTCATTACATCACGTGCTTTTTCTAATTGTGCACGAGATAAATCAAGATCTTCATGAGCTTTTTCATAACTTTCTTTTGCACGACGTGCAGATTCAAAACATTCTTCATATTTTCTTAATGACTAGAAGTATTCAAAATCAAAACATTGAATTTTATTTGCTAACAGAAGACAAGAATCAGAAACTTATCTTGTGCAGTAATTTAAGATACTTCAAAACGTTAAGATAAAAATCAAGGTTATACAATGTCAATCTTAACAAGTATGTTTCAATCTGAATTTCTTTTTATTTAGTTTGATAAAAGATTTACTTAGGTAGATATTATAGATAAAAAAAAATAAAGTAATATTGACAATTATTTATACACTTCAAATAGAATATAGTTACAAGAATTTAGCTAAATGTAATCTAATACTTAAAACATATAAAAAAGGTTATATTTGAGCTACAATAGAATAATTGTTTTAAAGAAAACAAAGAAAGTAAATATTAAGAAACGAATGAGAAATGTGTAGAGTAGAGCTCATCGGGTTCAAAGTTTTCGGATACGGACCCAATCGAGTCCGAGCCCGGACGGGCCCTATCCTGGGTAAGTCACTAACGACTGTTTATCTCAAATAGCTCGTCCGAGAGCATGGATACGATTTTTTGGGCTTGGATCGAAGCCGACCGACATCCCGCAGTTAATTTCACAGTCATATAGAAGAGATCATATTGAATTTCGTAAAAAGCAAGTGATTCAGGATTTACTTGGTGTCTGTTTGCTTCTAACATCCAATCAATTTTGCTAAGTATATGTTTGCTTATAGCTGATAACACTGGAACGGAGCGTAGTGTTTGTCACAATTGTGGATACATACATAAATGTTTTACATGTTCATCTTTTTGATAATTTATTTTCCTTTCCATGTATTCAGTTACTTCTTCATATGGTTCATCATCTTTAGATGAATTTTCATTACAAACGAATTTCTTTAGTACAACAAGATATCTTTTCACTTTCCACAATCTGTTCTCAAGTACAATGAATTGCTCAATTATGATTGAATCGATTTTCATTCCTTTACTTTTATATATATGTAATAATTTGAAATGTCAAGATCTCATATTGTAGGGTCAGGTATTCAAACCGTTGCAAGACATCAGTTCAAAGCTATAACTAATAGTGGTTGTAGAGATAATGTCGCGTTAATAAATCTTCCACTAGGTAATACTTCATACCACAAGATAGTCGAAAAGCAGAGTATTTTTCCTTCCTTAATAAACTCTCGTTTTACATGAAAAATTGATTTCCAACAGCTAAAAGTATAGTACAAATTTATATTAAATTTACAATATCAATAAAAATCGTTTTCATTTAGAAATAATCGAAGAAAGGACTCCATTATTCTTATCTATCTGGACTATTTTAAAGCCTAAGATTTTGCCAATAATATACAACTTTAGATGTAATCAGTTATTTTCTTAATTTGTCATGCAAAAAACAAAAAGTATGAAGTCAAGCTTTTTTCGGTCAATTTCACAATAAATCAAATTAATTATTAACATAAGTACTTGACTTAATTTATGCATCATTTTCTGAGCATAATATTTTTATTGTTTTTTTGATTAATCTAAATTATGGATCATAAATATTCAATCTTTTGAAAATTTACATATTGAAGTACTCCTCTATTTTTGATAGACTAGTTTCTTTTTTTTTTTCTTTTCTTTATTCTTTACATACTTTGGTCAATAAATCATTTTGTTTATCAAGTTGACGTTTTATTTTATTGTATTCATCTAAACATTTTTTACGTTGTTCTCGACATTCTTTTATTGTTATTTGAATTTTTTTTATTGCATGTTCACGTAAATTTTCAGCAATTATTTCATGTTGTGATGCTAAATCATGTAATTCTTTTAATGTTGAACAAAAAGCAACCGTATATGAATATCTATAAAAATAAAATAAATATTTTATCTTTTTTTTCCAATTATTAAAATTACTTATTATAAAATTCTTCTTGTTCTTTTAATTTTGGTGCATAAGTTTTCGTTAATTTTTTTAATCCTTTGGCATAATCATCTTCTATTGTACAACGATCTTTAAGAAATGATTCATATTTTTCACAAAATTGAAGACTTTTTTCTGTATATTTTGATACATTATCAAATTGATCCTAAAAGAAAAACAAAATACAATAAACAATTGAATAGAATAAAGAACAAAAATAAATACAAACCCAAAGTTCAATACTCCAACTTTGGTTTATCATTCTCTATCGTTTTACTTATTTCAAATTTTGCTTACATAATCATCTAGAAATAAATATCAATACAATCTTGTTTTATTCACCTGTGGTACATATATAAGTTATATCGTTTATCCCTGTTGGTGATGCTATAATGAGTATTAATAGAAGAAAGAAAAAAGAAAAAGAAAATGAGTACTGCATGATTCCTTCTCATTAATGTACAATAGATCACATAACATTCACTGATCAACTACCAATAAATCATTTTCTACCTATTACTCACTAATAAAACGAACCTTTTCGCTCAATCAAAGACAAAAAAAAATGCACTATTTGATTTCCTGCTTACGATCATAAACATAATGTCTTAACTTTGATGAAGATGTCTCGTACACACGTATCTTGAATAGCTGAACAATATAAACAAAGAGCAAAGCAAAAAAAAAGGAAATATCGGCCAAGATGAAGGTTAAACACAATATTGATGACAGTGGACAGAGCGTGAGACAGTCAAAACAAATAAGACGCCGATGTTGTTACAACCGCGTTAAATAAACAATTTTTTTTTTTGTTGAAGACAATAAGAAACAAGACAGACGGTATAAGGTGGTAAAACTTTGCACGTCATTAGAAAGTCGAGACAAATGATTTAATGAATAGCTTAGTTGTAATCATCTACAAATCAACAAAACATTTCTTTTGAATATTCAACTAGGGAGAGAGAGAGAGAACGAACAAGAAAGTGAACGAAATAACAAAAAAAAATTAAATCAAATCAAAACACTTGACTAGTACTACAAATTTAACAAGGACAAAAGAAACCAGAGAAAACGAATGAGAAAAAAACATGAATGTATGTTTTATTATATGGTTTTTTTCTTTTCATATGAATGTAACTATCTTTCTTTCTTTCTTTCTTTTATATCAGGAAATTTAATATATATATATAACAATTTGATTTGTCAAATGAAGAGTAAAAGAAAAAAAAGATCCTTGAATATAACTGCGCTTTGCCCTTCAGACTAAATCGAGTTTTAAAACAATGGAAAGAAAAAAAAAACAAAAAAAAATGAATCTTTTTTTATTTACTTCGTTTTATTTCATTATTTCAGTTCAATATACGGCGAATCATCGTATTCATTGTATCGCCATACAAATTGAACGTTAGTCTTTTCAATAGTACTATAACGGCATCTATTCATTTATGTAAATCATCTTTATAAGAATAAACAGATACTTTGAAAAAAGCAATGAGATGAACTTAATTAATCAATAGATCTCTTTCTTAATAATTGAAACTATTAGAAATAATTGAATGTCAAATAAATGGTTAATGAACCATGCGATAATTAAATGATTAGTTGTGCAATTTTTTCTATTACCCAGGTCATACAATCTAACTATAAAATCTTGTATATGATTGTTGCGAGATCATATAGGAGCTTACTGTATGATTTTTTATAATCATAAAAGATTAGAGGTACGATCTTGTAAGATTTCACCGTCTGATTGTTTGATCTGGGATTATTTTTGATAAAATCATACTGAAAGACTCGTGTATGAATTTAATGTTAAATCTTATAAGATTCTTCGGGATTTCCTACAACATTCTATACAAAATGTTGTCCTATTGTTTCGTACTCAATTGTCCTGATAGGCGGAAGTGAGAAGAAGGCAGATGTAGAGGAAGTTCCACTCTTCCGTCCTTTCTCGCCTATTCTGAAGAAATATTCATTTTAAATAAAAATTTATCTTTTGTTAATTTACATACTATTGAAATAAACTAAGATAAGTAAAATAAAATAAATTTTACTTTCTATTGAATGTGATTAATAAGAAGATCTACAATGAAGAAATAAGTAATTTAAATTAAACAAAAAAAAAAACCTTACTTGTATTGAATTAATCCTTAAAAAGATCTGGAATAGACGATAACACTTTATCCATATATTATTTTGATACAGTAAAGTATTTAACTTTATTGAGTAAAGTACAGATAAAGTGCCACTTCTAATCTACAATAAAGATACAATTAATTTAAAATGAAAAAAAAAAAGAATCGCTCCTATCAGAGTTGAGCAAGTTGATTCAAGAGTGACTCAAATCCTAATTTAAGTCTGTCTTGATTTATGACTTAAAAAACACTTTACTTGCTCACCAGTTAGAAAACTCTTAGGAATATCTTACTGCAAGATTTAATATTTATCTAATTATATAAGATGCTACTATGAATTTTACATGATTCCTAATATAAGATTCATGCAATGTCCGATAATCAGAATCTTATATGATTGTATAAGATTATAATGCTAGATTTTACTTATACAAATAATTTTTATAACGATAGTTTTGTGTATTTAAATAAATATTTAAGCAATTAAATACGTTCTAATTTAGCTACCACTTTTTAGAATTGATAATACGCATTCTAGGTAATAGAACTGACTAGAGCTTATTGAGTACAAAATTTTTGCACTCTGATATGGTTGGATCCGGAATTTAATCTGACGAATTTTTTAAACTTTCTATGCTTCTCTGTATTTTGTGCTATTTAAAATCTGTAGAAACTAATTTTATTTTTCTACTAATCATTATTGACTATTGTTGCTTAAGGTATGTGAACCATCAAAGCTGGACACAAAGAAATTTCCTGTCTGTTCTCGGATTCAAGGTATATCTAGTTTTATTGAACACCTGTGATAAAAAAATTTCGATTGATTTTATTCATGTTTTAGGAGTCCTCAGTTTCCTTGTCTATCGATTACATCTCTTTGATTAATTAATGACACAATACTAGAAGATATAATCTAAGATGACGAAGACGATTATAAACCGATAATGATATTACTCTTTTGCTGATATCTTCATATTCTCTTTCTTTTAATTCGCTTTTTAGCCACTTTTTTTGCACTTATGCCTGTCTATTGTTGGTTCTATATAGATTTGTTTTGTTTGATGACGGGCAGCAACTTCTTTGGTTTGTCGATACAAGACAGCCATCAATCTTCTGGCATACCTGCTAGATTTGGTCGGCAATCTGAAGTTGTTTTTGTCTGGTCTTATAAGACGTTGCTATCCAATTTATTACTAAAAACTTTAATAGTAATATGACGAGTTCAAAACTTATACTGTTCATATATTTATTGCTAGTACATGAAGAAAAGAATTCAATGAACATTGACAACGTTAATGTTTGAGAGAAGCAAATTTATTTGTTCTTTTCCTTCGACTATATTCTGTGTTTTTCATGAGAAAATATTATTCCTCTCATGTCGCAAGTTGCATGTTTGTTCGCATTACTGTCGGTCTATCGGTATAACTCTTGATAATGACTGTAACAAAATAGCCAACTGTTTAACTATGACACTACCACCGGTATAGGGCGCATTATACTGAACGGTTTTTGTCCTCCTTGAAACACATGATATGTAACAACAGTAATGGAAAGTTTATATTTAGAAATCTTTTCCGTGATTCTTCTCTGATTAAATGATTTTCGAATGATCTCTACTCAGGTCGCACATTACGATGACCAGAAACGGCCGTGTACGTGCCGTAAGCTGCTGCCGCTTTTTCATGCACTGTATTGCGGCCGTATATCACTGTGTCATAAACGACGGCAACCGGCCGTAGCTAGAGCACACGAAACAATAATTTTCTTGAAAAAATATCCTGCTTTTGGATACTTTTCCTTAACGTCAGAAAACATAAAGAAAGCCCTGCTAAAATCCTGATTTTTAAAAAATCATTAGAAATCAGCTCTGATCATCTCATATGAAAGAGCTCATCAAAAATAGGCTAAAAATCGAAACCAGACTCGAAAAATCTTGGAGAAATCATCGAAGCGAAAAAAGCATTAAAAAGATCCCGGTTTTTATGCTTTTCAAGAAATCTTCAAAAAGAATCAAAAGAATTCTTCTAAAATCCTATTTTTGAAAAATCATCAGAAATCAGGGTTGAGTACCTCGTTTTGAAGAGCACATTGAGAGTAGTCGCAAAGTGGAAATCAACCGAAAAAAAAACTCCGAAAATGTCGGAGAAGTTATCAAAACAAAAGATCATTTAAAAACTCATGTCAAAATCCGTTTGTTGGAATATCTCATAAAATCAAGATACATAGGTTATTCTTCTGTTATGACGGTGGGCATAAAGAAAAAGTACATATGGATGTCCAGTATAGGTAAAAGTCTGATCATTTTCAATTTTTAACTAGATACCTAAATTGGTTTATTTTTGGTAATCCGTAAAAAAGATTAGAATTAACTGAGATTTTCTGTGAAGATCGAAAGATCTTATTGAAATCGGATAAAAAGGTTAGGATTTGAAAATATTTTTCATTTTACACTAGTCAATTTCCATGTAATTGCTAGCCGTGTTTAACATGAGAGCACCGAGAATCAGTAGCTATATGGTTGCTTGGTCGTCGAGTTGTATTTTGGATTCGGGGTGTGGATGTAGGTGTGACAGGGTGTATTTGCGGTTGTAGTTTCTGATGAAGACAAGAATCACACCCATCTTATCCTCACGTTCAGACGAGCCTGTGCTCGTTGTAATGCTCATCTTTTCACTTTCACCAAGCTAACCTGTGACAGTTGCATCTTCCTATTTCTTCTTTGCCATATTCTTGATTGTTGATAAATTATACGTCATCATTAAATGAGTTGTATTATTGACGACGGAGAAAAAAATATTAGGCAAAAGTGAACATAGCGAATAAACGAATGATAGAACTCTTGTATCGTATATAAATGGAAATTATTGTCAACAATAGTTTACTCATAAATAAAACTAAACAATGCTGTCATCAATTGAAAATCTAGTCACATTACTAAATAAATCGGCATTAATCGAAGATAAAGAATTTTTATGTATTGCTAATATACAAATTTGGTTACTCGCTCACATCATCGTTCTAATTTATGCCCAGACATGTTTCTGCGCATGTATCTTCCTTCCAATTTACTTTTTCGTCCTATTTTTTGTTTGTCAGGAATCGGCTGATTTCAGTCAAAGCAATAGTGACGACAGTGGAATAGTCGAAGATGAACATGAACAAAGACTAATAAATTGAATAACATGAGCATTTAGTTTAATAATAAATCTAATAAATGCAACAAGTTATAGAATCATAAAATAAAGAATAATAATGCTTTCTTTTATTTTTAATTTTTTTAAAATGTTTTCCGCTTATCCATCTGATATCTCGTCCTATTTATTCGGACATTATCAAAGAAATTTCAGCTGTTGTTGTTGTTGATGTTGTCGTTTTCCTTGTGGTTAATATATTTATAATTGTATTTCTTCCTACGTTCTTAACTTGACCATAACCATAACGTGATGTAATTCAATTTATTATTTATTATTTATTTGAATAAGCAGTTTACTACTCAACATGGTCATTTATACATTTATTTATTTATTATCATTAGGTCGTTATAATGATAACTATCTTTCTCAACTACGGTCGAGTTTATGATGTTAATAAATCACAACAACAGATAGTGGTCGTGGTAAATGAACAACATCAAGTAGCGGTCGTGATAAATTGAAGAACATCAGGTTATGGTCAAGTTAAGAACGTAGAAAGAAATTCAATTATAAATATATTAACTACAACGAAAACGACAACATCAACAACAACAACAGCTGAGATTTCTTTGATAATGTCCGAATAAATAGGACGAAATATCAGATGGACAATCGAAAAGCATTTTAAAAAAATAAAAAATAAAAAAAAGAATTATTATTCATTATTTTATTATTCTATATCTTGCTGCATTTATTAGATTTATTATGAACAAAGACATTCGAACATAAGTCGTTTATTGAAACAAGAAGTTTACATATGTAGTCTTTGTTCGATGGTTAATTGAAACTACATTGGTTCCGTATATTTTTTTTCTTCATCATTATTGTGTACTATATTGAAGTGATCAAACTCTATCTGGATGGACCTCAATCATCATATATTTTTGCAATGATTATCAAAGTGCCGTTATTCATTACGATGCGATATGCCTAAAGTAAACCTGAATTTTTTGTACATGATTTTGAAACTCTTCTTTTTTATATCTTATGTTGTGTCTCTGAAAATAAGCTATCTGTTAGGAATGTATTTGATGTAGAAGGAAATCACTCATCCATTCGTCAATAGTTTCATGTTTCGTTTTTGATAGAATATCAATAAATCGAATATGATATGTAACATATAACTTGTCAACGAATATTGTTTTTTTTTCTAGACAATAATCTGACAAATTGATTGGAATACTTAGTATGTAGGGCACTTTATTTCTACCATTAGTTGATTTTTGATTGAAGTGATAAAAACAATTTTTATTGAGATTTGATTGAAAAATATTTGAATTGTTGTTTGATACGAATATTTTGAATTACATTTAAAAGCAAACTATTTATTGACAATAGCAGCTGAGAAATATTTGGGTTCTCATAATATTAATTAAAAGCTAGAAAGTATCACATGCAGATTACAGAACAGAGCTTCTAACAGTTTACTTTTTTTCCAGCTTGACATGACCTGACTTGCAGTGCTTGCAGATCACGTTAAAACTATTAGGGTGACATGTCGCCTGGTATGATTGACAAGCCAAACCAGTAGGAATTGGCGATTTTGAATAGACATCGTCGATTGGAATACAACAAAGACTCAGTACTGTCTATTGCAATACGATTTTAAAAGTGATAAGATCGCTTCTGGTTCCAATTTGCAAAAAGAATTGGAATCGCAGTTTCGAAGAAAATAGATTTTTTTTACTTTGTGTCCAAGAAGAAAACAGCAGATTTCAAGATTTCAAGACCAATAAAGCTTGCTGTTTCCTCTTGAGAAAGAGTTACATAAGTCATTCAAAAATTTATTTTAAAAGTGTTTGAAAAAAAAAACAGAAGTTACTAGCTGTTTTTGAGAAAAAAGCACATTATGACTGGAGATGAGCGCTCTCAATCACAAGAAATTTCAATACTTTTGATTCCGATATGATTCTTAACGTGTTAAAGAAAATTCGAATCCGATTTCGATTCCAACAAAGTCGACTTTATCTATGCCTATCGAGACCAACAATTTTGAACTGATTAGACCAAGGTAACATTTTAAAACTCAACTGGGCCTGATAGAGTAGTCTACAGGGGCTCGCTAGACCATAGGTCAAACTGGCTGTTCTCTAACGTACACTTTTTTAATAAATAAATGTTCGTTTTGGAGATTTACTTATTAAAAAAGTGTATACAGAATTAACATTATTCAACGAAATAGTTTTAATTATGTTTAATCCTTATTTTTAGAAATCAGAATATAACACTGTATTGCTTTAACCTGGAATTCTTGATATTCATTTGCAGAAAAAAAGAATACTTAATTCATTTTATCGAAGAATAAATGTTTTAACATTACCTAATGAGAATTTATCATAACTAACTTTAATTATAGTGTCAAATATAATTTTTAAAATATAACATAATTATTATAATATTTTTTTTTTTAATTTACTATTCTATTTTTTATTTTTTTT
>CAJNSZ010000018.1:1454248-1475365 GCA_905329745.1 Rotaria sp. Silwood2 | reverse complement strand
CTTCTAATATGTTATTTTTTTAATTTCACAATCTATTTTTGATTTAGTTTTCAGAATCTTTTTTTCTTATTATTGAAAAAATAATCCTCGAATCTTATATTAGGAAAAATACTTAATTTCGTTTTTCGTTTCATTCAGATATAGTAATAGTCATTTAGTAAATAATCATACAGAGGATTGAATTAAATCTTTATTGTTACGATGAGATAATATTTAAAATATATGAAGAACGTTGAAATGTATACCATCTATATTTTGAAAAAATATTTTGTGAATTATTATTAAGCAAAAAATAACTGCAAACAGTCCACTTTTTTCCAGCTTGGCCAGGCGTTGCCCAGAATGTCTGGAGGAAGACTAGGTTAAAAGTAAAAGAGTCGTCTGCAGACGAAATCAGGCTAATTAATATGTTATTCTAGCGACATTTATTTACTTATTTATTTCCACAAAGATAATAACAGAATAACAAGTTACTGCACCAAATGGCAAATTCAAGTAAAGAGACAAATCATTACAAATGTGTTTTATACCAGAAAGACTTGAATTATTGAAATGTTTTTTGATTCTATCAACACTTTTTCATATACAATCAGAAAAATATAAGCATGACAGCAAAAACAACTTATAGTCCGGCATATAACAACGAAATAAAAAGAAATATACAAGAGAATAAGGGATATTAACACTCACAGAAAAGGACATTTACATTTGACTATTCATTTTCCTAATAGTATGATTACAAAGCATATTATCCGGTTAATCTGGCTATAAACAACCCGTGTAACCATGAAACATAATTTAGACGCGTCTATGTTGCAAATCTTCGGTGTTCTAACATGTTTTTGTATAAAATCATGATGGAAACGCATCAAGATGCATCGATCACTGTGTTTCTCGAATGTGTTTAGAAAATACTCATAGTTTCGGAGCATTTTGTTTTAGACTAAACGCATACAAACGCATTTCAACTTTTATTCTGAAACGCGTTGGAATGCATTCATGTGATTTTTATGCCTCTGATCACTTTTAATGATTGAAACAAGTTATCGCTCCTTCATTAAACGCTATCTAATTGACAGGATCAATAAAACGCGTTGCACAGGATACTTCTGCCAATGTATTGAATTTGTGGAAATGCGTTCTGATGCACTGCTTTTCGAAACGCATTTGAACATATACTTATATAGTTTAGTTCGTGTGATAAATATTTTAATAAGAAAGCTACGCCTGTACAAAAATGTGTCAACGAGTCCAGAATACTGTATCTTCATTGTAACAGTATTGTGATTGGAGAAAATACTATGTTTCATTATATTAGGCTTAGAAGACAGTAGCTGAAAGCAGAGAATGACTTTTCTAATTTGTTGAGATAAACATATGAGCTTTCTATTAACTCATTTGAACAGATCAGAAGTACTATAGGAACAGTTCTTGTAAGCTGAACTGTTCAAATAGATCAGGTCAGATAATTGTTTTGAACAGTTCAACGGATTGGAACTTTCGTCGAGCAGCCCAACTTCTATATGTAACTTCTGAAGCATTCACCCGGAATGCTAGTAGTTTTATTTGGGTAGAAATAGTCATCATCAGGGACGCTATTCCCATTGCCTAGGTTGCTACAGCGATTTTGTTTAAATAGACTGTGACAACCAAAAGAAGTATATGTATTTGAATTGAAAACAATGCAATGTTAGGTCTTACATGTTCCATTAATTAAGGTTTTAGTGATTGGAATAATGCGTTTTCCTTAATAGGTAATATCAATGGACCATCAGTAGCATTAGCATTGTTTGATGCTAATGCTCATTCTGATGGTAAAACGCTGAATGTAAATGACTGTTCACGATGAAATACGACAGAAAACTGTGAACGTTCATTAGACCGTTTACAACTGACGTATACAATGACTTACGATTTTGTCCGACCGTCGTTTACGACCGGGCATCATTGCCTGTATACAGGTATATTTTAAATAGTTTATTCGAAATTCTTTTTATAGAGACCGATAAGATTGATCGTACATATTGGGCAGTTGTTCTACATCAGAGACAGAAATAAAATCGAATTATTCGACTCAGCAGCAATGCCTTCATTAAATCTCAAACATGAGCAATAAAACTCACTTTACTGTAGAACTCATGTTCTCTGTATCTTTTACTGTTGCATATTGTATCGAATTTTTTGAATGAAAAGTCAGTTTCTATTGATTTATTTTAAGATAGATAATTTTAGATGAAGCCCATCCATGTGTAGCTGTTTTCATGACTAATTCTCTTTCAACATACTCTGTAGGGCTGTCTAATTTTATAAAGTATTTAGAGTTGTCGATGTTTTTCGTCCTGTCAATCGATAAACATGGATCAAATTGTATCATTGATATGATGAGTGTTTGCTTCTTCAATTATTTTATCATTAGTATAGTTATAAATAAATGTCGATTTTACGATTTATAACTCTGTTGTATATCCTGATTTACTAATCGACATGAAAATTGACTTTGGAAAACTGTACTAAAAAACTAAATATCGCTGGTTTCTAATTCAAAGATTGTGGAATTGATTCAACTAAGTTTATGGATTACTAACTGCAGTTCAAATATGAGAATTGAGATAGAGTTCGACTGATATTAGAATTTAATGTACTTCTTTTCCTAATATTTGTATCTTCCTCCAAGCAGATGATATATATAGCAGCATTAATTATGCAAATTCAGAAACTATTATCTTCACCGATTCATAAGAAAAAATATTTTTCTTTTTTGTTATAAAACCCAAGTCCTAATATGTGTTATAGCTTCGCTTTGAAACTTCCGAATTTCTCTGAATCAATAGATTTAACAGATAGATACACGAAAACATAGGTAAAATTTTATGCGAGAAATAGATATAATTTATTCATGACAATGAAGGAATTCCGTTTTTTTTCAGTATGAATCGAATCGAAATTTTCTTATTCATTTCAATCTCTGTTCTACATAGGAATAAATCATCTTTAACAAAATAAATAAATAAATCAATAAATAAAATAGGAACTAGAAGAGATGATCTATTCCAATTCGAATAGAAAAAATTATAGAAGATATTAGTTATCGGCTATGTCGGTAATAATCTTGAATATTGAACTATAAACATAGACACATATTATTTAGCTTTTATCGAAAAAGCAATTCTTCGTACATAATGACTACTGAGAAATATTTTTTTATTTTCGAAATATAGAATATTCCTTTACATAAAGATTTTAGTCTATTGATTATACATAATTTCTTTACATTAATTCTTTTTGTTAAATTTTTGAATATCAAACTTTAATTAATCCGTTTATCATATGTAATATAAAAACGACATTTAGTCGCCTTTGATATTTATTTTGTACTATTTTTCTTTTTTTTTCACACCAATTACTAGTGTGTTGTCAGTTTAGCCTAAAATATTTTATCAATATGATTCATTACATTATTTTGACAATGACTGGCGCAATAATAATGCATTATTTTGTATGTAAATCATTCAATGAGAAAAAAAAAGATAAATACATTTTTTATTCGTTTTCGTTGTTGCTTTTTTTGCTTTTTTGCTTGTCGTATGTGTGCACTGATGTATAACATGATGCAGTAATAGGATAGGTAATGTACGCTTATTTATCGCATTTTCTATTCACAGATTTGTTTATGCGTTTTTTTAATATTTATTTATGATAAGAACATTATAAGAATAAAAAAATAAATGCGAAAAAAAGAAAACAAGAATAACTTATTTGGATAGATAAAAAAAAATTGTGTTTTTTTTTTCTTGACCTTGTTTTGTATTATTTCGCAATTAAATTTTCAGAGGGAAAAAGAAGATGAAACTTTTCTAGAACTAAATAAAGAACGAAAAACGAGTTGTCTAATTTATAATGCTCTTATATAGTATGCTGCTTGATGATAGAAATGGTCGCCAGATTAAATTTTAAACATAAAAGCAGTTAGCACCGGGAAATCCACTTGCTGGTAATAATCCTTGAGATTGAAAACCACCGAGACCAAAGTTTGGTTGTTGAAGTCCTGAACCAAATGAACCAAAACCACCAAAATTGGTAGCTCCTCCAGTAAAGCCACCGAAATTGGTAGCTCCTCCAGTAAAGCCACCGAAATTGGTAGCTCCTCCAGTAAAGCCACCGAAATTGGTAGCTCCTCCAGTAAAGCCACCTGGTTGGAATCCCTCAAAACCACCAAAGTGCTGAAAGCCACCATAACTAGGTTGTAAATTAGTAAAGCTTCCTGTGCTCGAGAAACCGCCGATACCTTGACCTACAGTAGTATAACCACCGCTTCGTGGTGGTACACGAATAGTTTTTCTAATTACTTGAGGTGGTCCAGCTGGTTCGATAACATTTCGTTCTTGAAGACGTGGTGGTGGTGTTGTCGGAACTTCTGTAATTTCTTCTACAACTTCAGCAGCTGCACGTTGAATATAACTAAATTTAAATTAATTGACATAGAAATAAAGTTAAAATTATATAGTTTCATATTTACACTCGTTCAAGTACATCAGGTTCTGGGGTTGGTAAACGGTGTCGCACTTGTCGTACATGTCCCTGCATTGTTTCAGGCAATCGAATAACTTGTCGTCGATAACGTCCTTGACGTCGTTGACCACTATAACTTGTATCATAGGATCCATTGACTTGTCCTCCATAAAATGGTACTTCACCCACTGGAGCTGCAGTAAAAGCAACATTGCCTCTATTATTGGCAACATACGAACCACTTGATGATGATGAACCACTTGGTTTTGCATGCTCACCATGAGGAACATCTGTCGTTCGGTATACTGTCTGTTGAGTTACAGTTTGACCGGGCATTTGGGTAGGATAATAACCAGCTGTCTGACCGCCAGCTTGGGCAGGATAGTAACCAGCTGTCTGACCGGCAACTTGGCCAGGAAAGAAACCGGGAGCTTGACTAAGTGCTTGTTGTTCGTAGGGTCCGCTCATTTTCCGTTCGATTTGTGCAGCTAATTTGTCGTTATGTTTAACTGAGACTTAATCTTAATAAATATAAGAAAATAAGAGAAAGAGTGTTACCGTGAAAACAAAAAAAAATTGAAATGAGATATTTGTATCAATAATAATCTGAATATAATTGTGGTTATTCTTATAGCTTACCGGTTGGTGACAACACAATAAAAGCTATTCGAAATGTATTGGAAATGATAGAAAAAAGACGAGAAAAAAAACGTCGAAGGCCATCATTTTCTATAGAAAAAAAAAAGAAAGCAAGGTGACTAACTGTCAGGCAATATCTTACAATTTTTCAAGGGCAATCAAATGTACAAATACAAAAATACTAAACATTAACTAGCCACATGCAATTATGCGTGTCATTTTGTGGCTTGATAGCAATACATTACCTATTCGTCAAAGAGAAACAAGAATAAAATGAAACGTATGAATGACTTTATATGTTGATACGTCTTTATAATTTGGACGCATTATGTCCGAATGTTAAAGGTTGTGTTTTTTTTATCTCACACGTGAATAAGTGACTACTATTAAAAACACAAATAGTTTTTCTTATGTATGTGTACAAAACAGACTATTGATTAATGCGAAATTTTATTTAATGCAGTCGTTTTTCATCAATGATGAGCACGAAAAACGTTTTGACAGATTCTGAATGTATTATTTATTGATAATATTTATGAATCAATGTTATTTTGATTAAAACAAAAAAGTAGAAATGAATGTGTCACAAACTTATTGCATAGAACACATCTTGACTAGTCGATGGTTAAAAATTTACAAGGAAAATCTAGCACATAAGATATTTCATATGAGGAATATGAGCCAGATTTTGATTACATTTCATTCGAACAACTAATTTGAAGTATTGAATATCTACTGCGAATGTATAAAATGTGCATAAAAAGATTTATACTTTGGGTTTTTGGTTTCTTTTCGTAGGCTATAAAAAATCATGAATAAGTTTTCGTTTTTTCATGGTATTTGCTTAACTCTGTAGAACAACTTTAATAATCGATTTCTAATTAATTAAATGTAATAAATCATATTTTGTGCGTGACGTTCAAAGTGGCTTAACTTGAATGTGGTCAAACTATGCCATTGCCATCTATCGATAATATAAATCGAAGTAAAAGATAGATATTACCATTCGTTCTCTATAACAACCATCAATAATAAAAGATTGTCTTGCAAAAAAGAACATTTCATTTTGAAATAAAAAAAAAACAAAACAACAAAACATTACATCATATTTAATATCTACTAAATCAGAAATATTTCTATTTTAAACATAATCAAAATTCTCGTTTTTCTTTTCTAGAAAATATTGTCTCATAAATCAACAAAAATTGTTGTTAATATTTTATTTATATTTTCTTTCATATTGTTCAAAACAAAACAAAATTATTTTCTCAGATAAAAAAAAAATCATGTTTAGTAATGGCTGATAATAATTTATCATCAACAATAAATACTTGTCAATATCCATCCGAATCAAAAAAAATTATTTGTGATTATTTCGACGAAGAAGAAGAAGAATCTATTCCTATAACAGCATATCCTCATATAGAACAACAACAACCATCAATATTATATAATTATCAAAATAATCATCCAACATTACAATCAAAAGAACAATTTAATGAATATGAATACGATGAAGAGCCAGCATCAACATTTTTAGTTGATTTTGCTTCATCAACACAAGTACCTATTCAACGTGTTTCATCGGAAGATGAATTAAATTTTTATGTTAAACGTAAACGTGCAAAATTTATTGGTCCGTATCTATTTGGTGATGTTATTGGACAAGGTTCATATGCTAAAGTAAAAGAATGTTTAGATCGTCGTAATTTATGTCGACGTGCTGTTAAAATTATGCAACGACGTCGTTTACGTAAAACACCACATGGAGAACAAATGGCTGCAACAGAAATACGTTTATTAAAAAAATTAAATCATCCAAATATAATACGATTATATGATTTTATTCGAAATGATGAAAAACAAAAATTATATTTATTTATTGATTTATGTGTTGTTTCATTACAAGATATGCTTGATACTGATGAACAAAAACAAGAAATTAAAGCATTTCCTATATGGCAAGCACATGGTTATTTTGTACAATTAATTAATGGTTTAGAATATCTTCATTCAAAATTTATTATTCATAATGATATCAAGTATGTCATAACAAAAAAACAACATTAAATAATCCTTGACAGAATAATAGACTATCAGGCTTCTAATTTGTTTTACAAATCAAAAATTTGAAGGCCAGCTTCTTTTCTGTTTTGTGTTTATAGTTATGATCTGATTTGTTTACATCGACAAACCAAAAAAAATCAAATGTAAAATTTTTTCATTTACGCATTCATCTATCATCAGCGCTTATTATGATACTTTTGTTTGAGAAATTATTGAATAGAGATGGGCAGGGTAACCTTTTTTCGTACTCTGTACCTTGTAAGGTAGAATAGGAATAACTTTGTACATTTCTACTGTCGAACTTTGAAGAATTTAAGAAAAAATTGCCAAGCAATGTTATTTTTCAAGTTTATACGTAGTTCCGAATTTATTTGAAATGGGTAGTTCAGATCTTATGAGTGTTTCAATCATTAATATTGTAGTCAACTCATATTAGCACTTATTTTTGGAGTTCGATAAACTCTTGCATAATTTCAGCCTACTATTGTTTATCTTTATAAGATGTCTCATACATCGTTGCATTTCTAGACTGTGTATATATAATTCCAGTACCGTAAGAAATCCAACAGAATGGCATTAAACCATGCCTACTTTGTATTTGTCAGTTCTTGAACAGCTGTCTCTCATTAATGTCTAGGCATAAATATTTTTTTGGTTCACGAAACAAACTTGTTTGTTTGCTAATAGAAAACATGTACAACAAATGAAATTAGATACATTAAAGAAATTATAATTAAACAACGAAAAGCATAGAGTGCGGTTCTATTTTGTAAAAGATTTAGATGACATATATTTTGTTTTATTTAGACCAGGAAATCTATTGATAACTGTTGATCACCAATTAAAAATTACTGATTTTGGAACTGCCGAACAACTTGATTTGTAAGTTTGTTTTTTGTTGAAAGAGAAATTATTTCAAAATCTTTTTTTTTTTCGGTATTTAGGTTTAGTTCTGATGATACAACTAAACGAAGTCAAGGTATATAATTTCATAATGAAAATAAAGTAGTTTTTTGAGAACAAGATCTTCGAAACTTTAATTTCTAAATTCAATTGTAGAATATCTGAAGGATAGATTAAAGTATGTGTGTCGATTATTGATAAATATGTAGAATTATTTTATCTTATGTTTTTAAAAAAAAATATGATCATGAGTTGTTTTTACCTTGGTAGTAGTCAATATTATAAAAACAAAAAAGATAGTAATTTTAGTAGGTCATTTCTTTTGCGGACATCTGGAGATTGAGATCTAATTAAATTAGTGTAAGTTGCTGTCATTGATGAATTGTAATACGAGTAATAATCAACTATTTTTCTACGAGTCTCAAGACAATTTAGATTGTAATTCTGATCGAAATTCGACGAAATGTTCTATATTTATTTTACATGAAATGAAGGTCATTATGATGAATAAAACAGTTCAATATTGAAAGACTTTTAAATCTAAAAGTTCAATCAGAAATTATTGAAGTACGACATGAATCTTTCCTACAATTGATTCTTCTATTTTAAACCTTTATCGATTAGCTATCACATAATCAATATGCATCTTTGTAATAGTTTTTTTGTTTTTTGTAGCCATTAGTTCGATTTAAAACTAAACACATTTAGGTACTCCTGCATTTCAATGTCCTGAAATAGCTAATGGTGAAGATACATATAATGGATTTTCAATTGATATATGGTCATGTGGTGTAACATTATATAATCTTGTTACTGGACGTTTACCATTTGAAGCAGATAATATTTATTTATTATTTCAAACAATTGGTAAAGGTGTTTATACAATACCAAATGAAATTGAACCACATCTAGCTGCACTTATTAATGGTTTATTACATATTAATAATCGTTCACGTTTTACCTTAGAACAAATAAAAGAACATGATTGGTTTCGACGACGACCACCACGTACATTTGAATTTTTACCATTTCCTAGTTTAGCATTAAATCGTTTTCATTCATTTACAATGTATGATTATTTAAATGAATTACATCAACCAACAATTATATCTGAGACTAATAATAATGAAGATGAACAAATGAAAATATCTGATCGTTCTATTTCAAATATCAATTCATCAAATGATAATCGACATGAAGAACAAGAACAAGAACAAGAACAAGAACAACAATCACAAGAACAAAATGGAAATTGTAATTGTAGTCAAACAATAAGTGCTCAAAATATTCATCAAACTAAAACACGAAATAGACGTGAACCACGAATATGTTCATTATCTTGATCAATAGTAGATTTCATGATAAAAACCAAAAACAAACAAATTATTTATTTCTCTTTTACTTGTGCGTTACTTGAATGGTAAAAAAACAAAACGTACATGTATACATTCCCCTGTTGTCTTTCTCTGTCTCTTATCATCACACATGCACATTCTGAACAGTTGTTTTCTTTTGTTTATTTGTTTATTTATTTTTTCTTGTCTAAACTTGTTAACACGACTAATGGCAATGCTTGAAGCGTGACTAAATTTCGTATGAATGTGTTTTGTGTACAGTGGCAGTAAAATAATTATTGACGGAATTCTTGTTGATTAGCTGAATGTTCGTTGTCTTGACATTTCTTTTTTAATATTCGCTAAAGCTGGACCTTGTTATCTTTATTTAAAACAAAACAAAAAAAATAAAAACCAAGAATAAATATAGGATAGTGAAGCGATGATCATCATATAAAAAAAATTCTTCTTTAGAAAATCATTGACACATATGATATATCATAACGAACTAGAAGAGTTGCTATTCAAGTCAATAAAAATGAATTCATTTACAATACGTTTATAGAATGTAAATAGTGAAAACTGACAAACCTTAGAGCAGCGAACGATAGAATTATGGACCGACTCCGATTCTTATTTAATTATATTATCGAATGTACAAATATCGTTATCTAATTTATCTGTATCCTGAATAGATCGTGTAAGGTATTTTATGGCTGGTTAAAATCATTTTACAAATATCTGTAAATAGAACATGGTCGAACCATCTTATGAGAGAAGTTCACCAATTGGTTAATCGCTTTTGAGTCAAGACTATGTGCATCATGTAGACTGTAATTAGCTATAAATACTCTGAACAAAATTCGGGCTATTAGTTTAGTCGAGCAGAGATATCACATTTTTACGATATTCTTTTCAGTCAATATTGTAATGTCCTTCAGAAATACCAGGAAAATTAATTTTCGAATTTAGACTTGAAACTTAAGAATATCGAGTTTGTTGGTGTACATTTAGACATCATTTTAGCAAAGATGTATCTTACAGTTATGTTTGTGAAATCATTTTTAGATTAAGAACACCATTTGATACCCAACAACCCATCAATACGTCTTTTAAACACTATACATTATTTTCGTTAACTTAATAATCGAGATACTATTAACGGAGATGAAGTTTGGTGATGAGCCATTTTAAAGATCTTCATCGTTGTATTATATGTGAATCCTTGCATTCCATATTGTTCGATTTGAGAGTATATAGTGATGCTGAAGAAAGGTTTTTATGAAAGTGTTCGAAAATCGTGGTTATAAGCCTTCAATTACATACCACACAGAGAATTCAATTAACAAAATCTGTGGTCATTTCATAAAGAATATCTAATCATGCTTGTACATGAATGTCAGTAAACGATGATATACAGTGTTGCAAAAATATCCTATTTTACTCATTTATTATCGCATATATACTATTCTGTACAACTTTGGCGGTCAGAACGAGGACAGTGTACATCTTCTTTTAAACTATGCATATGGGACTTCTAAGCTTAGTTTTCCAGTTATTAAACTACAAAACCATAATACAATAGTTTTTATTTTAGCTAACAAGGCATTAGTGATGTTCCTTGTATTTGACATTATTTAGATTTGGATAAAAGCATTACACAGATCTATTTACTAAGAATTGAAGAATCTATCTATTAGTGAGCGAGAGAAGAGAAATTACAGATGTTCTCTACGACATCAAGGCAGATAGAATCGAAAGTTCTACTTCAAAGCTAAAATAATCATTAGATTTCACATTGAATCAACACTTTAATAATTTCAACTCTCAATAGACGCATAACTTTGAATTCTATCCTTTGCCTATAGCAAGGTTCATACGAGTGCATGCTTATAGTACATCGTTGCTGAAATACTACGGTCACTATAGTCGTTTTCTCACTTTTTTTTCATAAATTTTTCCTTCATGATCATATTGAGTCGGACAAAATCTTTTTTACACCCATAGTTTTATATCTCGTTCGAATGAAAAATACTATTTAGAATTTATTGTGTTTTCATATTAGAATATATACGAAAGGCATTCATAACGAAATAATAAATTTCATTACATTTATTTTTCTTTTCTCTATATGTACATCATGGCTGTTATCTTTGTCACACTTGGAGTAATTGAATAAAACAATCCTTGACTTTCTTCTGATCATCAGAGAAAATCAAATAAATTATAGTCTTAATTATGTTAACGGTAGCAACAAAATGTATTCGAGAAGAAAGATCTAAAAATGAATTTCATACAATATGATTTATTTTATTCTTGATCTTTCATTGACAAGAGAAGACAATATCACACAGATAATAATAAAAAAATAAAAATAAAAATGTTTCTTTTTAATTAAGTTTGCTGAGGCAAAATAGGTGTATTTTCATCTTCATTATTCGTCAAAAGATTTGTTTGTCTGGCAGTTAATTCATTATTTCGATAAAGTATATAATGTTGAACAATAAAAACTAAATCAAATAAAACAGAAAATAATCCTAGAGCAAATTTAGTCGGTGAACCAAATATAGATGACCAATCATTATAATTTATTGCAAGAAAAAACATTTGTAATACACTTAATATACCACCAGTAAAATCAAGTAGAATATTTCCAATTGACCAACCTTCGGTAGATTTTCGTCGATAATTCATCCATGCTTGTGGAACATATTTTATTATTGTTATAACTAATTTAACATAAGAATAAAAATAAAGTAAATTTAATATTGACAAATGATTTGTAAATGCAATTATTGTTGATATAAATAAAAAAATAATTAATATACTACCAATGATACGTGCACTATAGGATATACGTTGTTTACCACGTTCAAAGAATACACATTGACTAACAGTTATTAAACATGCAAATACAGCATGAACACTGAATAAAACCTAGAATTTATTTTAAGTTTTTCTTATTGATCAATTTAGAAAAAAACAAAGAATTTTTTGTTCGAAGATTTAAAATCTCGAGAAAAGTGTTCAGAAAGAAACCAAAAGAAAATATAAGGCATGTTTGAAAAGCTTTGAAACTTGGCAGAATATTATATTTGCTAAGTACTATCATACATAACTACAAAGTTTGAAGTCTATATTTTTTACTATGGATAGGAATCTGTAAAAATACCATCATGAACTATGTTCAAGTATTTGATTACCATCCTGATCAGCTACTATTTTTAATCGTGCTTGTAATTTTATTGATCATTTGTTGACACAAAGCAACATTAATTTGGTTCCATTCCTTTTAAATCTCATTTTTTAAATTGTTCAATATTACTGTATTTTCGCCCTTCTCCTAATTTGTCCTTATATAAGAACAGGTCAAATACTAACACGATAACAATTAATAATTGAGCAGAGCGGTAATCAAATACACGAATATAGATAGCTTCGTGTGGGTTTCTTTTTATTTCGAACAGTTGTACTGTTTTAAAAATAACATCTTACATATATATTCTAAGTTAAAAAGAAGGAAATCATGTCAAACGGAATTTATAGAATAATCATAAAGTACTTTAATCATTTTATAGATATAAACCGTTAGAACAATAAAAGTAGTTCATATATTGTAACAAGACGATATCAATATACGGTCTGTGGGAAGGAGAAAAGAATGCAAAATTTCTACCTCTACATTTCAACACTCTTTTTAGATCATGTTTCACAAAAGGAAATATTTTGATAGAGTTGGTATCTCAATGTTGTCGTGAACGTAGATGTCGGTGTAATCATTGTCTCAGTAGTAGACGGCTGCATTGGTGACTCACTGTTCAGCATTTACATAAATGCTGCACATTCTATTAAAAATAGTCGTAAAATAATAATCTTATATTGCTTACATCATTGAGTAATACAGGTAAAACACCATGTGGATGTTTAGCATAATATTGTTGTTGAATATCATGTGATGTATATAAACATATATTAAATATTGAATAACATGCATGACCGAGAAGGTTTAATGCTAAAAAATCAAAATTAAGTCCAACAACACTTTGACGACGAAAATTTAATATTATTTGAGGATAAAATGATATTGACCATGCAAAAAAATAAATCCAACCAACAATTTGTATTAAAATATTTAATGTTTTACTACGTGCTATATCAATTAGAAGAAAATCAAATACAGATGATATATTCACTTGTGGTGATTGAGCTGTTACAACAAGATGTCCATGATGACGACCATCTATTATAATAACTCGACTTTGATCACTACCAGTTTGTTGAGTAAATGTTATATTTGGTAAAACATCGATATAACCTTGAGTATCTTTAACTTGATTATTATAAAGAAATTCAATGAATACATCAGGTGGAATTATGTCTGGGACAAGAAGACGAACATTAACTGGACGATTGTCTCCGACTATTATGCTAATATAAGATGGTTCGAAAGCGATTACTGATTCACTTTGATCAGCATATGTTGCTAGATTAATTAGAAGAAAAAAGAAAAAAACTATGGATAGAAGTTTTGAATACATTCAATCTACAAAAAAATTCGTAGTTTTACTTTTTACTTTCATTATTACAAGACGCTAGTTTTTTTATTAGAATATTATATCATTCTTTATATTTCTGTTGTGATACTTCATTTGAATTAATTCAACTAGAGATTATTGTTATGATATTAACAATATTTGATTCTGACTCTCGAAATTTTGACTCACATATTAGAATCATTGTTTTGCTAGCAAAATTTTCGAGATAGAATTTTGTTTTCTTTAAGTCAACATGAAAAAAATCTTTCTTTTTTTTTGTAAACTTCTGATAAAACCTGATTTCGTTTTTTTTTGCGAATCAGGAAAAATGAACTCATTTGAATGGTTTCATTATTCCAACAAATCAGAATAGATATGTCGCCACATATCTTTCATTCTATTTTTATATTTTTTTTCATTCGAAAAATATTCTATTCTTAGACATGAATTTTAAATTTCTTTGCTAAAATTCATCTATCTAGTTTCTATTTATAGCATTATTAAACTAAAGCGATTGTCGCGACTCATTTCTTCGAATGTCAATTCATCTTCATCCGGGCCTTTTTTCCTATGGCTAATGATCATTTTTTTAGATTTCTCATTAAAAATGAAGAAAAAATAAATAAATATCGACTATTGAACATTTTCTAAACTTTTTTTTTATCATATTAAATCATCTACATATATAATTAGCAGCTATTGTCTTAAACTTATGCATATTTATCTTTTATAGAAAATAAAAATTTCTTCGATTTTTTTATTTTTTATTTTTCTTAACATTATGTCTTATCTACATTTGGCATCAACTGCCAATTCATCAACATCATCATCAACAACACCATCATGTTTTTTCAATGTAAACACTAATGGTGGAGTTTCAACAGTACCAACATCAA
Source organism: Rotaria sp. Silwood2 (assembly GCA_905329745.1). Classification (NCBI taxonomy): domain Eukaryota; kingdom Metazoa; phylum Rotifera; class Eurotatoria; order Philodinida; family Philodinidae; genus Rotaria; species Rotaria sp. Silwood2. Next base: position 1,460,482 of record CAJNSZ010000018.1, on the reverse strand, counting down.
TACCATCAAATTCATCATCCCTACTTGGATCTATCGGTGGTGGAAAACAATGGACAACTATTGGGCAACCATCGTCATCATCGACATTATCACAACAATTACTAATAAAACAACCAAATTTTCTAAATCTTCAACCAACATCATCATCATCACATTTTGATAATTTTCTAGGATCATCATCTTCTCAGACGCAAATAGAAAAAAATGTAAAACAAAACAGAATTTTTATATTTAAATTTTATCTGTTTTTGCATCTAAGTTTGAGTTACAACAAGAAGATTTTCCTCCATTACCGCATCGAAATACATTTCATGAATCAACATCATCATCATCAACACTAAATATTCCATCACATCATCAAAATCAAATATCATCAACAATAACAAATGGATATAATTCAACACAAACACAACATTCGCAATCACAATCACCTGTATCATTTAAATCATCTATTGATGCATTAAGTACATTAATAAGTCGATATCAAGTATCTGTTAATAATAAAACATCAACATTAACAAATAATTCTACAAATGGTTTACCATCATCAACAATAACGGATCAATATGGTCTTGTTGGTCTTTTACAAATGATTCAACAAGCTGAGAAAAATCCAGATTCATCAATGTTACTTAATTTTGATTTAACAACACTTGGACTTAGTATGAAGTTTATTTCATAGTTCTTTCTTATTGAAAAACGAATAGAATCATATGAAAATTTATGTTGATTATTATCGATCGGAACAAAAAAAAATATTTAGATATTTTTACAAAGAAATAATCTCATTGAAAGCTTTATTTGTCAAGTGTTTACATTAGAAAGACAATTGTGCAAGGAAATGCAACATTTTGTATTAAAAAAAAACTCACTAATCCCATAAGAAAGATTCATGAACAATCAATCTTCTAGATTTTCTTTCATTTCAATAGAGCCTGCCTAATGATGTATGGAATACATCTGGATAGTAATTTATCATTTGAGATGAAATAAAAAATATAAATTATTGAAAAATGTTAACAGCTGCTGAACATAGCAAAACAAATTCTTTCTATTAAGAAAATATGTGAATTCCGAAATATTTTCCTTTTTCTAGGTATGGAAAGTACGAATGATTTACATCCATCATTTATTTCTCCATTTTCTGATAATCAAGCTCGAGCGTATGAAATCGATTATCAAGTACCAGTTGAATATCAAATGGGCATGCAAATACGTGAAAAATTACCTCAAGTGAATTTTTCAACGTTAAATGAAGATACATTATTTTTTTTATTTTTTTTATTTGGTAATGATTATGTGCAATTATCAGCTGCAAATGAATTGTATAAACGTGATTGGCGTTATCATAAAGATGAACGTATATGGTTAACAAGAATAAAAAATATAATGCCTGATCAAAAATATGATACATATGAAACAGGTGTTTATTGTGTATTTGATGTTCAGCTTTGGCGTAAAACACATAAAAGTATGCGAATTGATTATGATAAACTAGATGGTAAAAATAAAGAAAAAAAAACTTTCTTTTTTTTTGTTTTAATTTACTACATTTGTTTTTTTTTTTTCTTTATTAAATAGGTCCTGTTGTAAAACAACATCCAGATTTACTTGCATCAAAATTTCTTCAACAACAATATACGCCTATAACATCGTATAATACAAACTCATCTAGATAGTCGCTTTATTATTTTTTTAAATAAAAAATAGTGTATATAAATAAGAAACAGAAAAACAAATATCCTGCAGTTGTACGAATGACGTCTGACAGATAACAATACTTTCTTTTCTTTTTTGGTCTCAGAAGTTGTATCTTGTCATTGTCATATATATAGATGTTTGTATGAGTGCTGTTATTTTACGTTCACTCATTTCTTCTGTTTGTTCGTCATGATGTCGTCATTTCATTCATTGTTGTGTTTATCATCCTTTACTCTTCTACTTACTGTTTTCTTTCCCTGTCTTTTTTCTTCCCTTTTTACAATATATACTATACTATGTGAAAAAATCAAAGCAACGACAAAATTCGACATCGAGATGGAACGAAATAGCTGTCGGGAAAGAAAAAAAGGATTGGATGTTCTTATTTATATATGCAATGAATATCATTAGAAAATGAGGATTCATAAGGTTAATATCAGTCCTGGTGCTGTTAAAATGAAGCAATGTTTATAGTCGATTCACGAGAGAAAATCGTAATAAATCATTCGTTAACATCATGTATTTTAAGTTACTTAGGATACTCTACAACTCCAGAGGTTACAAATTCTCTATTCAAAGTGTTTTATTTTTGTATGCCTAGATTATTCAAAAGTAAAAGGATTTACTTTTTGTTAGCGACGTGATGAAGTATGAAAAACTGCTCGTATAATCGAATGAGAAGTTCAAAAATAAATTCTAAATAATAGAAATTTTTCTTCGGAATCTTTAGAAAACCGATTTTTAAAGCTCGAGTTAGAGAGATATTCCCTAATTACTTTTTAATTTATTAGCAATCAGCTGAAAGAGCCAACATTTTTATATGTGTCTATGCTAACAGAACTTTATACAATTTAACTTGAAATGACTCATATACACAAACTCAGCGAAAACGGACTCTTACTATCTTCGATTTAACTTTAATTCTTTATAAGGGTTATTTTTTGAACAAGTTCTTTTCATGTGAGATACACTCAATTTTTTCAAAAACCTAAGTATGTTCATAATAATGCATCATTTAGTTTTCAAAAATATTATTTGAACTTGAAGAATTTATAAATGGAAACTCACTCAGTGGAACTCTTTTTTTTTCTTCCTTGTGTCACGTCGCTGACGATGGTTTTTTTGTAATAGAAACTTTGCGGAATCAAGGTAGTTTTATTTGACATCTGTATTGATATACAAGATGCTCATACAGAACGAAAAAATGTATATAAACATGTTTACAAACGTTAGTAGAGAAATTTATTAAGATTTAATGGCTATTAAAAGAAACAGTTTGGATTGTTAATGAAATCTACTTCATTTCTAATGAATAGTTGCTAATTGATCCTAGAGTATCTAGATTTTTATTCACATTTGATTCAATTCCAATTAAAGAACAATGAATTTGGAAATAATTTGTTAATATTCGAAACCATAAATACAGAAGAATATATATTTCAATATTATTATATTTGTTATCAAGTATTAATATATGTTAAGAGAAAGTTTTAATCTCTTCAACCATTGTGAAGCTATGAATTTTTGATGAAGATTTTCGAAAAAGATATTCTGAGGGTATGTCTTCATCGATAGAGGCTAATTGTGGAATTTCAGAAATATTAAGATAACAGAGTCAGGTTATTTCGAACCTGAAAACAAATATCATCATTCGACTCAGCGTGGTGAATTACCTCTGCTTAGTTGTTTTTCCAGGTGATCGCAGACCAATCGGCTGAAATCAAGAGTTTGAGAAAAAGTCTTATAACTTCCGAACAGAACAATCTAGGAATGTTGACCCTGCATTGATCGAAAGAGATATACTCTCAGAACAGTGAAAATCCCAGACCTCTACGATGTTTCTATTAGAAGTTATTCAAAAGAAAGTGATGTATATTATATTTTGAAATGGGTAGTACATTTATACGTATATGAATATAACATTTAAGTCGAAGTAGGCTATATGCAATGGTTTAAATGCATTCACACTAACTACCATAAAGCCAGCATTAATACTTTTGCCTTATTTGCAAGTCCTATGATAGGATCGTGATACACGAAATGATCCTCTGGTACTGTTCTTATCCAAGATAATCCGCTGCAATATCAAGATGCACCGGCAGATGCTTGATCTTCTTAAGTCTTCACTCAATATAGAAAATATGCATTTGCTATTATTTTTTTGCATCAACTGTTTTTATTAACTCTATCGTGCAACTTTATTGTCTTATATTTGTACATGATTATCGTTAAACTTATCATGAATGCTGGTTTACTTGTTGTACTGATTTTCTTGTGTCTAACATGAAATTCGACAACAGCGATTTCCGTACAGATCGATACAGGGATATCTCAAAGAACTACTGCATCTTTAGGATTAGTTGGCGATACTGCAGATGTTAATACTACAACTGTTGGAGGTACTGTTCTTATCGGTGATGGTTCGAATGTCGACGAAGCTTTTCAATGGATGATCAAAAAGGCAGGTGGTGACGATTTTGTTGTGCTTCGAGCTTCTGGTACTGATGCATACAACAGCTATATTTATGGATTAGGTCCTATAAATTCTGTCGAAACTTTACTTATTGACTCTCGAACTTTAGCTAATGATTCCACTTGATTGGTACCGAAATCAAAAACCTGTAAGAGTATACAAAATTCAAGCGAGTGCACACATTTTTGATCTTAGTACATGGGTATATGGTACTGGTGGCAATCATCTATATTACTATGTGCGCGATGGTGTTCTCTATAAAACTGCTTATTGAGTAAATAAAGGTAGAATATGTATGAATAGTTAGTTTATTTTAACCGTTTTGAAATAGCTTGTGATGTGTATAAGGATGTAATACGGAAAAACTGATTCGAAATATAGCTAATAAAAATCGAAATAAGGTTGTAGGTGTGGTTGGGTGTTAATGAGGAGAAAGAAGGCACATGCCATAAATTCACACCCATAATGCTATAGCCGAAATTGACTCGCACAATCAGTGTTTTATTCTATCTTGTGACAAAAGTGGTTCAGAATGTTTTAATCGAAGGCTGACAATGTTTTACTTATTAGCAATGCTTTTAAAATTTGATTTTGGTAGTGCCAAAAAAAACCATAGTGCCTTTATTAAGATTCGCACCTTTGCTTCATCTGAGTATTGAATATGAAAAATTTTTATTATCAAAAATGTTTTATCAATAAGATCTATCCATGTAAAATTTGTTGTGGGTTTAAATTCCAATATACGTGCACGATACCAATGTGATTGATAACCCACAGCAATTATTTGTCCACAGCAATGTGAAGCAGCTGTTGATAGATTTAATGTTGCAAATTATGATGAATCATAATCAACACTACAATAATTATTTTATATTAAAAACAAAAATACAAAAAAACTTACTAAGGTGTTGTTGCATTTGCATATGTTGGATCTTAAGCTTATGCACTACCATGAGCAGCATGTGGAGTCATTGAATCATCATGAAAAGGAGCTTAAAGATATAAATTTGTTTTTCAAACTATATTTCTATAATGAGATGTTTGAAATCCATTATGCATACGTGTTTGATTTGCAATCATTAGTGTAGGTCAACCAACTGTTGCATAAGATGAAGTTTGAGAACCATAAAGAAAAATTGTATAATAATGAGGTATTTCACTTGATTGACGAGAAACATTTCTAAATTAATAAAAAGATTAAATTCATTGAAAATTTTGTTTTTCATTTTAAAAACATACGATGTTGATACAATTCGTTTTTTATCAACTGTAACTGTTTGACAATTAGCTTGAAGGTCAATTTTACATGTTGATTCAGCTTCATCATGAACAATTCCAACATAATCTTTATAGGATCTTTCGAAAATTCTATTTGTTTATCTAATTAAAGGTGCATCAGGAAGAATATTATTTAAGCCTCACAAAAAGATATTTTTACTCTTCCTTTTCCATCTCCGGTTGTAGTTGGTGTTCCACTACTAGATAACAGAGCCCGACATGGATAAATTTTTCGTGACTCAACCCAAACTTGAGTAAGACTCTGGTAGATAATGCTGAACTATTCAAATGTATTGATGAAAAACCGCTTGATGCTATATATGAAGACGGAGATGACATAACACGTGTAAATATATACCCCTGGAAAGCAAAAGTTGAACTTTGTATTTCGAATATATTTGCACTAAAGAAGTACATTTTAAAAATACAAATTACATATTCTGAAAGCCCGTGGAGTTCTCTATCATGTTGTATAATTATGTTTTTGTTGAGATCTATTCGTTACCGAAATAAATTGCATACAACGAAGACACCCCTATATCGCGATTCCCAAAATTTTATTTTTTTTTCTCCAATCTATGATTTAATAATGTTTAATAATTCAAGCAAATTGTGAGAAAAAGAATATTAAACATAAACAATTCCAAAACATTAAGTTTTCAGAGTGCGTCGATCAAATAAAGAAATTTTTATAATCTCGTTCACTTTTATAAAATAAAGTTTTACGAAGGATATTAGTTTAAAATATTGAAAATGTAGGTGTCCATCTGCAAGTTGGGAAA